>JAJKFI010000060.1:6733215-6763797 GCA_029204185.1 Lerista edwardsae | reverse complement strand
TACATACATACATACATACATACATACATACATACATACATACATACGAGACAAGGGATGGGGGGGGGATGGACCTGTAGGAGAAGTGCAGCACCTTTCTCTTTCCCCTATATCTTAAAGTTGTCCAAACAGTTGAAGTTCTTAAATAAGCTTTATAATGAAGCAATACCAAGGTTTGTTCAACTACAGATAACCAGAAGAAAGGACATCTTTGGCATATCTATGGAGGGTCAGGAGGGGCTAATGTCCCAGGCCATCAGGTGGGGAGGGGTGGCAAAATCTCCTCCTCCTGCCCTTGGTTGTGCTCCACATCCCCACTCTATTCCAGGGGGCTGCCCTCTCTTCCATCTTCCCTGGCCCTCAGAAGACAGAACCATCCAGTGGTGGGCGGGATTAACCTGTGAGTGGAACGCTACTCTGGCCTACCTCCGCCCACACGCCGCCATTCGCCCAGCTCCGTGGTGGCCGCAGCGCTGCAAAGCGCTCGTGGCCTCGGAGGGGGCGCCTGCTCGCCGGGGGATGGGGACGGGTGGGCGGCGTGCCGGGTCCCGTGGGCGAGCGGCAGTGGGGCGTGTCCACGGAAGGCAGCCTGTGCCGCGGGTGGGAAGGCGGCAGACCCGAATGGACGGGCTGCCACTCAAGGTTAGTCCCACCCAGCGTTCCGGATTTTAGATTCCACCACTGGAACCATCACTTCCTCAGAAGCACCACTTCAGGTTTTTGGTCCCCAGAAGGCCTTCTGAGGACCGGGAAGGCTGCATGCAGCCTCGCCAGCCCTCATAGTGCCTCCAGGGGGAGACAGCAGGCATGGCGGGGACAGCACCTTCAGGCGGGCGTCCCTGGGCGCCCCCCTCCAGGAGCGCAACTGCATCTTTGTCAAGGAAACATGTCAGATACGAATTAGCTAGGTCTCTATTGTTACTGCTTCTTAAAACAGTCTTGGGGAATCATTATGACCCCAGTTCAAAAAGCTGTTCTAGTTGGTAGCTAGCATTTCAGTGATTTTTGAATGGGAAATCCTCTTGCCTTTAAAGTAAGGGGCTGGTTTCAGGGATTGCTTTTGTCCATTGTGGGCATAAGATAGACTTTTCTTCCGCAATGTCACAAGAAAGCAATTATTTGTCTCCCACTTACCTTTGTTGGACCTTGAGGTGGCCTCCCCAAAATTCCTATTTAGGCTATCCTATCACCAACGTTGCTTCAGCGTGTGCCTTCAGATATTCCCCTCTTGAATCTCAAGTAACAGAAGTTTTAATAGAAGCTCATCGTTAGTGCTTTGTTGCATAGTGGCCAGTCCTGCTACGGGAGAACTTTTTGATGGAAATAGTACGAACTGAACTTGGAAGCTTGCACATGCAAAATATGTGGTGTCTGACTGAATGCTGGGCCCTCCTCAGTTGCCAGACTGGCGCATTCAGGGATAAGGATCTCATTGCTAGTAGAAGCTCACAGCTGGTTTCATGACATCCTTGCTGCTTTCTGTTATCTTTTGACAAGGTGATGTAATGTATAGCTTTTAAAGCATCTGAAGGGGGACTGTGTAACCTCCCTACAGCTCCTACCATTCTGTCAGTTCTAATTTATTTGGAGGAGGGAAAGAAAGCACAAAGTGATTGATGTCCAAAAATAGATTTGAAGATACAGGGTGGGAATTCGACATTTCTTAATATTGACTGGCAGTTCAAGTGATCTTGTAACTCTCCGCCGATTCTTCTTTTTCTATGTTGGGGAACTGCTAGAGAGGAAAGTCAATTTATTTTTAAAACTGGCTAATAGAGCTCAAGGGTATTTAAGGAATCGAAGTCCAGCGCCTGGGTATCCAATGCTGAGATGTTTCTATGTTATGATTCTATTTGCTTTCACAGTTGGTTGGAAATATGCTGTTGAGGATCACTACCTTGCTAAAAAGCACATCTTAATTAAAAGAAGTCAAGAAAGTACAGGCAGTCCTCATTATCCGCTAGGGTTCGGATCCTGTAAATCCTCATGGATAGCAAATTCACAGATAATAAATCATTGATTTGTGCAAGGGGTTAGGTGCAAGGAGTACCTTATCTGCTATCAGATAAGGCAGCAGGGTACAGCAGAAAGTGCCAGAAGATCTCTGAATGCTGCAGAGACCTTCCAGAGACTGCAGGGATCTTCAGAATGGTGCCTGTGACCAGCATGGACCCCTTAAACATGGCCAGTGGATGCTTCTACCAGCTATTTTAAAGGGGTCAGCACTGGTCGCAGAAGCCGCTCTGAAGATCCCTGCAGCCTTTGGAAGGTCTCTGCATAGTGGATAACGAAGACAGAGGCACAGATGACATGGTAAGTAGCAATTCTGCCCTTCGCAGATAAGCAAATTCGCAGATAGTGAGTTCGCATATAAAGAGGACTGACTGTACATTAATTTGTTGGATTGTTGTTTCAAGCACAGGAAGTGCTTAATGCCACTGTTATGTTCTTGATCTCCTGAATCTTAAAACGTCTTCATCCCTTTTGGTGGAATATGAAAACCTGTTCATTCTGATTCTGAGGGGAATTGACGGACTGTGGGGCCTGAGAACTTTTGAATCTGGAATTTACTTGTTACATGGACATTAGCACCTATTCATTACAATTATGTAATACTGTATACACTATAACAGCAAAGGAACATCATTGTCATATATGTGCTGAGCAGGAATGTTACTTCTTTTAAAGGGTGTGCTACTTATGTTAGATGGAAATAGCCAAGAAGGGGGTGGGTGGGGAAAATCATTGTTGGACACTGAACCAGATATAAAGAAAATCACAGTGCGTGTTACTTTTCTTGTGCTATAAACACAATACAAATTGTATGTCTGAAGAACTGACCCTAGTCAGTAGGAGGATCTAAATAAAGCTATTGTGTTTATCTCCATTATTCTTGTCTTTATAATGGTCTTTGTCTTGATGTGCATCAAGTTATTTCAAGTTTTGTTTATCCTCACCTACATATTTTGTGCATTTCCCTCTCATTTGAAACCACTTGAAACATGAGTCAACCTTGGAATTATGCACTGTCGTTTGTTTCCCTTTGTGAACAAGCTATATTTGTGATGGACAATGATACAGTGAAAACATATTTTTTAGAACTTTCCTGATGAAATCCCATCAGATGTTTTCTTCAGAGCTGATGGAAAACCATTGGTTACCCTAAATCAAAATGTAACAACAATGTGTAGCAGTTTGGAAGTGTTTTGTTCCAAATCTGGGCCAAACGATCTTCTCTAAGGCCAGGTTTAATTACATAACATAAACTGACAGTCAGGAAGGGGTCTGCTGTCTGACAGCTGCCTCTCCCGAGGCGTGTGATCTAGCGCACTGGCCTCGGGAAGGGTTGCTGCGGCCAACTGACCAATCAGGGTGCCAGATGGGAGGAACCATTGGGATGCACCTGCATCCCATTGGCTCTCGCTGTTTCTGGAGCGAGCATGCGCAGTGGTTGCTTTGCGTCGCAACCAACTATGCATGCTTGCAGCGGTCTATGCTCTTTATAGGGGTGCACGAGGGGCCAGATATTGGGAGGGCACAGCCACGCAATATTGGGAGGGCCGCTGGCCCCCGTGCCACCACGAACTTGGCGCTACTGGTGCTAATTGAGTAGCTCATATGCTTCTTATATGCTCTGCTTCACTTCGGTTAGTTGCTTCCCACTGTGATCACACCACACTTTGCCTGTTTGGATGTGCTTCATTTGATCCAATCTGAAACCAACTAATTGAAAATGGTGGGGAGAGTATCATTCCTATAATGCCAAAACCCCATGTAAAGTACAATTTAAAAAGCAAATTGTTTCCTAAGAGTATTTAATAAGAACGAATAATGTTTATAGTGTCTATTTTCTGCCCTTGCTAATCAAGGTATTATGTGTAGCCCAGGAAACCAACGTTAAAATCCAATTCAAGCAGTTTCTAAAAAGGAAATGCGATAAAGCGAATAGAAGATTCTGAAAGCTGAGCCTGGACTGTATTCCCTAAAAACATCTGCAGAATAATAATAATAAAAAAGAATCCTTGACACTGTTACAAGATTAGAGGAGAAATATCTGGAGGGGAATGTCTAGGGCTCCATCATAGCTAAGGTTTGGTTGCCCATTGGCTTCCATCCAGTGATGTCATTCAAATGATTTAGGAACAGGAACTCACTTTTGATTGGCACTTTTTGGGAACGCGGAACCAGCCATGGAGCCCGTTAGGATCCGGAACGCCCGTTCTGGTCCGTTCCCCCTGAATGACATCACTGCTTCCATACACTGCATTCAATGTGGCATACTTAAAAGTAAGTATGCATAGGACTGAAACCTGCGGCACGGTGGCAGAATTTCCAAATGATTTGTGTCTGAATGCTATTTTCTTTCTAAGTACATTCAGGAGGATGATTTAGGAACTGGAATGTGTCCAAGTTTGGTATCATTTAGGATCTTTGAAAACAGGAGGTTTATAGGAAACTACTGTCCTTCCATAACTATGTGTTATTGTGAGCAAAACCAGAAGTATGGGCAACATCCGCCAGCATGCAATTAATAGATATCCTAGGACCAATTGAGGTTGTGGTGGCTGCTGCTTCAAAGCTTTTCAGGTAGCCTGAAAGCATTATGAAGTCATTTGGCACTCTGGTTTTCCTTAATCACAGTGATAATATAAGCTGGTAAAAATCAGAGTTATCCTTTTCAGTGCGGATATGCTGTAACTTAATTACTTGTCATCAGAGTGCCTTGAAACTCTGAAAGGAAGGTGTTAGATGAGTTGACAGGACTGCTAATGCTGTTTGCAAACCAACTGATGTTTTGCTAATGAGATTATGATTCGTGTATCATAAGGTGGCTAAGGGGCAGTGATTATGCTGTTCAGAATAGTTGCTGGTTTGAATTGGAAGACTTCCGTTGGAAGTTAACCAACTTCCGTTGGTGTTAATCTGGAGTTAGGACTAAACTGCAAGGTGACCAAGTTTGCCGATGACACCAGACTATTCAGAGCGGTAATAACTACAGTGGTTTGAGAGGTGTTCCTAAAGGACCTCTCAAAGCTGGGTGAACAGGCAACCAAATGTCAAATGCAGTTCAGTGTCAAGAAGCATACAATGATGCATTCTGGCACATAAATCCCAACTTCATCTATGCACCAGGAAGAGGGCCTTCTCGGTGGTGGCCCCCCCAACTTTGAATTGGGTTGGCCCCCCAACCCTCCCCTTAGAATTGAGAACTGCTTTGGCGGGGGCTGAAGACCTTTTTATTTCAAAAAGCTTTTAACTATTGACAGGCTGGCGGGCTGGTTTTTTACACTTTTATATCTTGATTATATCTTATGATCCATGGGGCTTGTTGTTTTTTTAAATTTTAAATTGTATTGTTTTAATATTGTTTTTAAATTGCTTTTTAATGTTAAATTTTGTATTTTATTGTGGTTTTGTGTTGTAACGCCGCCTTGGGTGTCTTCGGGCAGAAAGGCGGGATATAAATCCAATTACTACTACTACTACTACTACTACTACTACTAATAATAATAATAATAATAATAATAATAATATAAATAAATAAATAAATAAATAAATAAATAAAAGTTCTAGTATTAGCTCTGGTACATGGAAATGAGAACTGACTCATAATAATGATTTTTTTTTAAAATTCACAATTTTTACATTAAAAGTTGTATTTTTTGGGTGTTAGGTTTTTGGCCATAACTTTTGATAGAATGAAGATATTATGCTCCAGTTTTTTCATTGAATTCTGGGTGAAATTCCACATCCAATGGTATATAGCATGATGGTATTATCTTTTAAAACCATGATTTCAGCAATTTTGGTCCCTGGTGGTGTCACACACACCCTGTGTGCGTGTCACCTGGTGCGGCCCACCCACCCCGCTGTGAAGAAGGCAAATTCCATGCTAGGGATCATTAGGAAAGAGATTAGGCCTAATAAGACTACTACTATTGTATTACTCCTATACAGTTTGGATTGCTATTTACAATTCTAGTTGCCATACCTCAAGAAGCATATTGTAGAACTGGCAAAAGTGCAGAATTGGACAATCATAATGGAGTACCTTCCTTATAAGGAAATGCTACAGTGTCTGGGGCTTTTTAGCATGGGGGGGGGGAACCCAAGGGATGGACATGACTGAGACATATAAAATTATGCATGGTGTGGGGGGAAGGAGAGAGATTGAGAGAGTTTTTCCTTCTTTCACACACAATGTTCAAAATCACATAAATCGCCTAGGGCATTCGTGGACGCGAAGTGTGATGATGGTCATTAGCTTGAATGCATTTAAAAGGGGATTGGACAAATTTTGGGGTGAAGAGACCTTTCCTGCAATTAATCATGATGGTGCTGTTTCCAGGCTCAGCAACAATATACCTCTCCATACTAATGGGATGTGGTGGCACAGTGGGTTAAACCGCTGCTGCTGGGCTTTCCGACCGGAAGGTTGGGAGTTCGAGACTGCGCGACGGAGTGAGCTCCCGTTGCTTGTCCCAGCTCCTGCCAACCTAGCAGTTCGAAAGCACCTAAATGCAAGTAGATAAATAGGGACCACTTCGGTGGGAAGGTAACGGCGTTCCGTGCGCTACAGTGTATAGTCATGCCGGCCACATGACTACAGAAGCTTGTCCTCGGACAAAATGCCAGCTCTACAGGCTTTGAAACAGAGATGAGCACCGCCCCCTACAGTCAGTCACGACTAGACCATTCGGTCATGGGGAAACCTTTACCTTTTTTACTAATTGTAGGGGAGCAATGGCAGGAGAGACTGATGCCATTCTCTTCTGTCTGTGATCATCCCAGAGGTAGCTGGCAAGCCATGTCAGAAGCAGGAGGCAGGACTAGGTAGCCCTTTGGCCAGACCCAGCAGGGCTCTTCTTATGTTCTTTAGTAAATATGAGAAAATTGTTATGGTGATTCATCTCTGAGTCGAGACTAAATCGTATCTAGGCAATGATCTACCAATAGGCCAGAGCTTACAAACCTGGCATGGGTACTGGGGTGGCAGACTGATACGTGGAACAGTCATTCTGAATAATGGTTCAGAAAGCAATGTGGTTGCACACTTTGGATTTCTGGAGTTCTTAAGTGATTCAGGTTGTGATCTGATCTGTTGGGCTACTTTCCTGTGTATCTTTTTAAAAACCAAAAATAAGGCACGTGTTGCCACATGGCTGTCAAGAGGAACATCTCCCGTCCCTGGAGATGAAGTTTAAATGCTACCTTGCTTAGCCACTCATCTCTGCAGACATGGCCAGGGTTCTTCTCCATTTTTGTCCCTAAGTCTTTCTGGCCTTCAGAGGAGCTTCAGATAATTTCCTAGCAGCAAGTGTATGTCATTCAATCTTCCAAGCCGCTGATCTCAGCATAGTTCTGGCAAGGTGTCTATCTAGTGATCTTCTCAGTGCTCCACAAATAATGGTGGAAGCAACTGCATGAAGGCTTTTGGCTCTGCACTGGTCTGCAAAAAAAAAACCTTGGATGACTGCCCAAGCAAGCTGGAGGGCCAGTTTTTCTGATCCTTTATGCATCTAACCTTGCCTGAGACAAGGAACTGTCTTTCCTCCCTGAGGTTGAGCCAACAAATCTGCTGTAAACTGTCGTATTAGGGGTTTTTTTTTTTACCAGCTCAGGGCCCATGGGATACCTGTGAACCATCTGTCTGCAAGGACTATGCTGCTCTCACCGAATCAGCCAGATCATGTTTCCTTAGCAAGTACTTCTATCTGTTAGGGAGTGATTATTTACCCAAACTCAGATTAACCAAATCTAAAATTGCTGATACATTGGCAAGTCAACGATCATGGGTGGTTTTGCTGTAGGTCCACATGTGTCCTAGCCTGCAATCCTCTGCAGTTGTGCTGGCACTGTGGGTGATCTGGAGTTTGCCGGCATGACGTATGCCCTCTGTGCTGCTGCAGCTCTCTGGAGCTCTTGCCACATCAGCTGCCCACAGGATGCAATGACAGATCATGAGATTCGTTTTCACATCCCGCCCCTGGGATCGGGCTGCCAATCTGATGGCATGCATGGATGCTTCCTGGTTTGCAGGATGGAAATAGTTCTCCGTTTGTATGTGTTGTTGTATTATATATGGCATGGACTTTTTTTAACTTGTGAAAAAGTTACACCTTTCTTCACTTGGGGTCTACAGTAATTAGAAGAGGGGACCAGGAGATGGAATTGTCCAAATTTGATTGCTAAAAGTTGTTTTTGTTTCTTTTGTTATCTTAGAACAACAAGGCTGGAGGTGTTGTGAAGAACTCCCACACAGCAATATGTACCACAACACCTCTGCCTGCTAGTAAAGTTCATGTAAGAAAAAAGGAAATCTATCAGAATTCAAAAGCCATTGCAAATAAACTTTAGGCTGGAGCTGTTGGTTAAATTAGAATTAATTTTTCTGGCTTGCTTTTCTAGAAAGTTGCATACTGCATTGTTGTGTTGAAATGTTCCTCCTCCTTACTGGAACTTTAAAACCAGCATTTTGCTACTAGTGGTGTTCTTTGAATGCAGATGGCTTTCTGAATGTAACAGCAGCCCATACTGGTTTCGGTGTTATCTATATATAATACTCGAATTTGGTTAACAAATATATAGAAATGGCCACAAAAGCTATACTGTAAAATTGCTACTTTTGTCTGTAATTTCCTTGAAGTTGATGAGAATGCTGTATTTGTGGGATTAGCAGTACCACCCTGTAGTCTTCCATATGTATCCCTCCCACAACTGAGCTCAGTGTTTTTCAGTTTCATTCAGCACAACCTAATGTACCAAATTAAGGATAACGAGCAGCCTTTGTTAGCTGAGCTTCATTTTTAAATCCATTTAGATTTTGTTGAACTCACCATCAGTCTTTTCATGACTTCTTTTCACTAAGATTCCTATTAAAGCCTTGCTGCAAAAATTTTGCTAATAGAAGATTTATATAAGCTTCTTTATTCTGCTTTCATACCCACTGCCTTCTCTGTAATTGTATAATTATTCTTCTTAAAATCTGGGGTGATGGTGGAATTAAGCGCATTGTTTTTCTTCATTTTTTTACCCAACTAATCTCATGTACAAAACAGACCGCTTGTAATATAGGATCATTAAACACACCCTGTGCAAGGCAGCAGGCTGTGAGCTGTAGTAGATTTGATTGGTAGGTTAGTCCTCTGGTTACTGTGTTAATTGGTGCTGGAAACATTTTGAATGGGGGCGAAGCTTGTTTGACAGCATAGTGGCTTTTAAATCTGATCTACAAACCTGGACTTGGCATGTTTGAATCTCGCCTCTCCATGCATGAACTCACTCTGCGGCTTTAGGTAGGGTTACCAGATACAAACTGGGACAGAGTGCCTAACCCTTTAACCATTGTACAGAAGAGGGAATTCTGGCAGGTGTAGCTCAACATGGGAGGGTTTAAAAAGCTGCACCTGCCCAAATTCCCTCTTCTACACAATGGTTAAAGGGGTAAGCTCTCTGTCCCAGTTGTTAACACTAGCTTTAGGCAAACTGCTCCTTCTCAGCTTCTGCACTCAGATCTGCAAAATAGGGTTGCAACAACATAATGCATGTGAAGCACTTTGCATGCACGCGCACACATGCACATGCATGCACCCATCCATTCAACGGCTAAACAGATGCTAAGTATTATGCCTATTTGTAGGGTTACCAGATACAAACTGGGACAGAGTGCCTATACCTTTAACCATTGTACAGAAAGGGAATTTGGGCAGGTGCAACTCATTGTGGAAGGGTTTCAAAAGCTGCTCCTGCCAAAATTCCCTCTTCTATACAATGGTTAAAAGTGTGGGCACTCTGTCTAGTCCCTGTTTGTATCTAGTAACCCTAATTATTTGTGTGCTGCCTTGCCTGGCATTCTTAGGGTAATAATAGCTACTAACAGAGTGGAAAACCAGAGGGCAGCTCTCCAAATACAGACAAAAAAGGCAAACCTCAAAATAAAAATAGCTTGAAATTTGATCCACAAGCCTGCCGAGTTTCATTGTGGTCAAGCAGTAGCTAAGTAGCATTTCTCCTGAGAACATTTTGCTAAAAATCACGTAATTTCTCTAAGTTTCACGACAGGCGCATCTGTGGGCCTTGATTTACATGCTGACCTGGTAAAGGTGACTATTGGGTGCTGTTTTTTAATATGAGGGATCTTCTCTTTGAATGGCCCTTCTTGGGGGGAAGTCTGAATTCAAATTGCCACATCAGAGGCCTATTTGAAGATGAAAATCCAATTAGATTTGTGCAAAAAAGATTGTGTTGGTGGCCTTTGTGTTTTTGCAAGAAGTAATAGCAATTACTAAAATTCAGCTCCACAGCAAAGGCCCTTTCTCTCCATGGTAGACTCTGGTGGCTGGAGAACCCATAGGAGGGTCCATGCTGCAGAGGCGGATCTAAGGGGGGGGGCAAATCTCTAGGTTTTGCAAGAAGCCTTACCTTGCAGTGGAAAACACTCCTCTCCTGCACTGTTCTAGCCAATCCTCACAGGGAACAGCAACATCTTGGCGTTGCTTACTGGCTACAGCAGCAAGGGAGAGGAGGGATTTACACGACAGGGTAAGGCTTCTTGCAAAACTTACAGATTTGCCCCCTCTTAGATCCGCCTCTGCCATGCTGTTTGAAACAAACAGGCAGGTTTGGGTGGAGTTCTTCACCTATTGGTTACTTACCCTTCCTCCCAAATCCCCTTGTTGGCTCATTATTATTCATTGTGAGCTCAGTATATGTACTAAAATTGAGGAGGCAAGTCTCTTTCAAGACTTTCAAGACAGGTAGATTGTCCCTTATCCAGACATCCGACACAGAGACATTTTTATCAAGACATTAAAAAAAAAACTTTCTGTAGTGTGAACACTAGAAGTTCTTGTGCTCATTCCCAGGACAAGGCTGTGTAAGTGCTCTGCTCTGTGATGTGTGACATGGTTGAAAATGTCAAGTTGGCCAGCTGACACCCAAATAGGTGGCAGTGAAACGAGCAATAGGAAACAGTTTTCATTATATTTATGCAATTATTTCAAAATCCAGACAAATTCAAAATCCAGAAATTTAAAATTTTGAAATCCAGACAATTCAAAATTCGAATTCCCATCCCAAGCAGTCTGGATAAGAGATACTCAACTTGTATGGCTGTTCTGACTGTCATTCCAATGACAGTCAACAAACCTTCCTCTGTTGTTTTTGTAGGGCGGAACCGCATCATGCAATGCCATAGAAAGGACCATCCCTAGCCATACTGGTGGCTGCTACCACACCTGTGTAGGGTGCAGGAATGGGTTCATGGGTTGGCCAGGTGAGTCTCAAGCTGAGAGTCTGACCTGGCTGTCCCCTGAGCCTTTAGTGCCAGTATCAGAGCCCAATGCACTATCAGAGGCCAAGCAGGGGCCACACAGATTTTGCCCCATGGCCCTCAGGAAACGGGTAGGAAGCGGCCAGTTCCCACACCCAAAGCAGTAACTCACATTTGATGTCCTGCTCCAGCTCTTATGTCTCATTGCCTTAGTGCAGCAAGACATAGAATCGAGCTATTCTATCTCCGTGAACAGCAATTCCATATCTGTGAAACGCAGCCTTTCTCTGTCCCACAACAGAAATCAGCACTGAAAAAAAATGTTAATGGATAATTGGACGTTACCGAAGCATACCATCATCACAGTTAGAGTGGATATTTCCTTTTTCAATTTCATGAATGTTGAACAGATCCTAGGAATAAAAGTGTTACGGCCCCACATCTATTTACGAACTCTCCCTGCTAGATACACAAGCTCTCTCTGTATACCCTTTGAAGGAAGCAACTGTTTTATCTTGCTTGCTTGCTATGCTGTTTTCTGTAATACTTTATTAATTTTTGGGTCTTAATTTTAACAAGCAGCTCCTTTCATTTTTCATCCCTTCCTGCTGCTTATCCCACCATGATGAAGTCGTAATCCTCTTTGACTCAATGAATAGTTGCTCTAGAAATGATTACTATGCAGCTTAATATTGTGTTTCCCTGTTTGATGAGGTTTTTTTTTTAAGCTGAAGCTGCTATTTTTACTGCTGCCAATGCTATGGTACAACCAAGTGTATGTTCACACTGAAATACAAGAGCTGAATGTTTAAAATCAATAACAAATGTTCGGCTACGGCAATGGATCTCAAACTTTTTTTTAACAGAGATCCACTTTTTGGAATGGCACTCGCTCTCCCACCCTCCCTGCACCCAAAAAAGTTCTCTGCCAATGGTGGTGAGGCATAATCAGTGGTGTTATCCGCAAATGAACAACCGGAATGCTGGGCGGGGCATATGCAGGGCTTCCGTGTGATTGGCTGCGCGTCCGTAGCATTCCACAGCTGTCCTGGCCTCGGGGGGGCTGCCCCTGGTTAGCGCGCCCCACTGCTGCTCGCCCAGGCACCCGGCGTGACCCTCACCTGTCCCCCGTGCCGAGCAGGAGCCCCCCCCCAAGGCCAGGATAGCTGCGGAAAGCTACGGACGGGCTGCCAATCACACGGAAGTCCCGCCTACGTCCCGCCCAGTGTTCCGGTTGTTCATTTGCGGAAGACACCACTGGGCATACTGCTGGCTGGTTCCACACTGGGCTTGGGTCTGGTGCTGGCTCAGCGCTGGCAGTGTGGCAGTAAGCCCTTATCGCCAGCATTTGAAGTGCCTTATAATAATAATAATAATAATAATAATAATAATAATAATACCACCAGTATTTTTATAAACCACCTTTCTGGTCATTGGATTTCTCCTCTGACTTTAATAATCAAGGTGGTTTACATGGGCAGGCTTTTCTCAACCCCATATAGGGGTTGTTACAATCACAAGTTCTATCTTTCAAGAACACGACAGTCCAGGTGGTCTCCTTCACAGCCCGGCATCTCGCCGGCTGCCCACACTCCCACGCATGGCTTGACAGGCACTCCTCCACTCTCACTGGAAGCGTCGTCATCTCCGCTCCTCTCACCAGCTGGAGAGACTCATCTCTGTCAGCAGCGTTTATCGGCAGTTCACGTTTACTTCCTGTTGGCTCGAACTACCTTCTGAGGTGACCTTCAGACTTCAGAAGCGGCAGCTCTTCCACTCTGCCAGACCCTCCAGCCATAAAAAATAAATTATGGTATTTTTGTGACACTGGCACCAGCGGTAAGGACCTACAGCATTAGGCCTGATAGGATTGGGCCGTAAGTCATGTTATAAAATTAATAGGGAAATGCAGAAAATATAAAGCACATCAAAGTACAGCAGCATTTCTGCATCCTCAAAAGTATCCGTGAACAGATGGAATCTTGATGTAAAGGAAGAGCCCTCCATGTGCAAGGGGCTTGTGCCATTGTAAAAGAACTCCCAAAGAACTGCCAAAGAACTCCTGAATTGTTAAACTTCAAAATAGGCATTTTCCCACGACCCTCAAATCACTGTTTTATGATTAGATGTCAAGTTTGTGCAGTTTCATTGTTGTTAAATTGTATGTCCCAAACCAACCCTTTTCCCCACCCTCCAGAATTTTAAAATGCACTGTAGATTAGGAAAGCTTAGAGCCATAGTTTCCAAATAAGGCAGACAGCCAGCAAAATACTGTAGTTATGGTGAGCAGGTAGCCTCCAAGGTGAGGGACCATCTACCTGTCTCTGAATACATGTCATGGAAAGACCAGATGCTGTAGCTGTTGTTGGAAGGGAATTGAAGTGTGCTCTCTCTGCATGCTAGTGACTAGAGTCTGATCAATGGCACAAGATCAATCTCCTTCTGAGAGGCTTCCTGACATTCATGAAATGTCCTTGGACTGTTGTTGTTTTTGGAGCTGATGGTTTTGGTGGGAGCTGAGTGCAAAACCCTGTCAAATGTGACTTGCTGTTTCATCTTGGATGCACATCTGTTGAAAGAGTGAAGCCCTGCCTCTTGGCTAGGAGGCAGCTGCAGAGACGGTCTTTCACATTCTAGCCGCATTTCAGGATTGATGCTTTGAAAAATGGCAGCGTGCCGGAGCAACGCCGCTCTTGAAATCCCTTCTCCTCTCCTGTTTCTGAATGAGCTCCATACATCATATTGAAATAACTGTCCAAGCAGGTCACAGTGCTTGATAATAGGTTTTTTGGTTTAAGCAGAAAAAGCTGGTTACAGCGATGTCCCGACAGCCAACCAAATTCAGGACGGCACAATAGAATCCTCCAAGACCAGATGGTATCTGCGGACTGCTATTAAAACTCCTATACGTGTTTTGAAGACAGGTGCAGACCCTGTCGGAGCTGGAATCTCGCTCAGGTCTGCATATTCTTTCTCTGTTGTCTGTTTGGCAGTTGACCAAGACTGTGGTGTTCAGTCTGGCATGAGACTATAGCTCAGTGCTTTGCATGCTGAAGGTCCCAAGTTCAATCCCAGGCACCTCTGTATAGGACAAGATTAGACTCCTATCTGAAAGCCTGGAGATCTGCAGCCAATCAGTGCAGGTGTAGGTTAAACTCAGCTGGCTGGACCAATGGTTTGACCCGGTTGAAAACAGCTTCAAATGCTCAGGCTTTTGCAGTTCAGCAATTGGTCGGTTTTTGATCCTGTATTGCCTTCTGTTGTTGACTTTAAGGCACTGCTTTAAAGCAGTGTTTCCCAAATTGTGAGTCAGGACCTACCAGTGAGTCGCAAACAGATTTTTGGTGGGTTGAACATTTTGTTTGAAACACAAAAACCCTGCCCAGTTTGCAGAAGAAAATCATTAACTGGAATGCTAACCTGAGGTATAAGGTAAGGGTCATGCCCCCCCAAGTTAAAATGTCAAGTTTTCTGATTTTCTCTAGTAATTGGATGCTGTAGGTCACATGTGCACTCAGTTTCAGCTTTTTGCATGGCTTGGAAGTCTCATAACTGCACATCTTGCTCTTCAGTTCAGCCTTCTGGGTACCTTGGAATGACGGTAGAAACAGTCCTTGGGGGAAACAGTCCTTGAACTCCATCAGGGGCAGACCAGGGGTGGCAAAGGGTGCAAATGCTCTGGGCCTCCAGCCACCACCACCCCACCCGTGCCCCCTGCCACCGTTGCTTGAGTAGGAGTGCGAAGCAGCTCTGGGAAGCTGCTTGGCTAGTTCTAGAAGCTTTGCACAGCTACTAAGCACCACTTGCCCTCCCAGAAGAGGCAGACGGCGCTCTGCTCCAGGATGTGGCAAAACATGGAGGGCGGGGGTCGTTGGGGGTGGGGGTGGCTGGGAGTGAAATTGCTCTGGTGGTGAAATTGCTCTGGCAACTGCAGGTGGTGGCACACCCCTGGAGGTGTGTCCCTGGGTGATGACACCCTCCCAGGATCACCACTGAACTGCATTTCTAGGGAGAGTACAGCAAATGTTTACACATGTATACTAAGTGTAAGGTCTCTAGCAGCCTTGGGAGCACAGGACCCTGATCGTTTATCAATTATTTAATATTTCTTTCTAGATATCTGTCTTTATCTAGTGGCTTGCAATAGATTGTCATTTTTAAGAGTGGGGTCCTGGTACTAAAAAGTTTGGGAAGCACTTCGTTTTTAAGGCTTTACTGCTAATCAGTTTTGATGAGTTCATTACTGGGCTTCAAACATACATTTTGTGTTTGTTTTTCGTTGTTTGCTAGCTTGTGGATTTTCCAATGGAAAGGCAAGGTAAACATTATTAATGAATGATAGAAATGATGACAATTTCTGACCCACAACACTGAGTGTAGCATGTATTATGACCCACCACATACACACAATTTTTGCAGTGCCAGATAAGCTGCCATTTCAGATATTCTCATAACTCCTCAGAGAGCAATTCTGAGAGGTGGTGATTTGCCTAGGGCTACTTTTGGGTATATATAAAAATAAAGTCTTCATGCAAACTTCCCTGCTGCATCTGATTGCTAAAGCACCCAGCTAATCTAGGAAAAAAACCTGTCTTCAAAGTTGTGATTGTTACTCTTTCTTAGCCAGGGGGAACCACGAAAATCCAAGAAACAGTGTGGGATGAGTAAGAAGAAATACCCAGCAATGTGCAGTGAGTGAGCAAAGCGACAAATGGGCAACACACCAGTTTTACAATACAGGCATGCCCCGGTATCTGCTGATTTGGTATACAGTTTCAGTTATCCACTGATACCATGGATACTAGGGCACCTGTTAAAAAATATAAGGTAAAGGTAAAGGTTTCCCCACAACCAAATGGTCTAGTCATGACAGACTGTAGGGGGCAGTGCTCACCTCCATTTCTAAGCCTGTAGAGCTAGCATTTGTCCAAGGACAAGCTTCCGTGGTCATGTGGCCAGCATGACTGTATGCCGTGGTGCACGGAACGCCGTTACCTTCCCACCGAAGTGGTACCTATTTATCTACTTGCATTTTACGTGCTTTCGAACTGCTAGGTCGGCAGGAGCTGGGACAAGCAACGGGAGCTCATTCAGTCACACAGTCTCGAACTCCCAACCTTCCAGTCAGAAAGCCCAGCAGCAGTGGTTTAATCCTCAGTGACACCCCGTCCCACTTAAAAAATATAGGGGAACATTAAACAAGGAAAAATATAGGGGAATATTAAACATTAAATATATAGGGGGACATTAAACATTAAATATATAGGGGAACATTAAACAAGTCTCAAGATCTTGGGGTGCTGGTGAACAACTCAATGAAGGTGTCGACCCAGTGTGTGGCAGAAATTAAGAAGGCTAATTCCATGTTTGGGGTAATTAAAAAAGGGATTGAGAATAAAACAGCCAATATTATCATGCCATTGTACAAATTGATGGCAAGGCCACATCTAGAGTATTGTGTACAGTTCTGGTCACCACATCTCAAAAAGGACATAATGGAGCTGAAAAAGGTGCAGAAGAGAGCGACAAAAATGATTACGGAGCTTTCTCCCTTAGGAAGAAAGACTATAGTGTTTGGGGCTCTGTGGTCTGGAAAAAAGGCTCCTGAGGGGGGACATGATTAAGACATACAAAATTATGCATGGGAGGGATAGAGTCGATAGAGGGATGTTCTTTTCTCTCTCACACAATACCAGAACAGAGGACATCCACTGAAATTGAGTGTTGGGAGAGTTAAAACAGATAAAAGAAAATACTTCTTTTACACAGGGGGTAATTAAGCTATGGAACTCCTTGCCACAGGAGGTGGTGAAGGCATCTGGCCTAGGTGCCTTTAAAAGGGGATTGGACAGATTCCTGGGGAAAAGTCCATTGTGGGCTATAGGCCATGATGGGTTGTGCAACCTCTTTATGTTAATAGTAGGCTACTTCAGAATGCCAGGTGCAAGGGCGTGGCAAAAGGATGCAAGCATCTTGTTTTCTACTGGGCTCCCTGAGGCACCTGGTGGGTCACTGTGTGATGCAGGAAGGTGCACTAGATGGGCCCTTGGCCTGATCCAGCAGGGCTCTTCTTATGTTCTTATGTTTCTTTACCTTGTTCCAGCAAAACCACTGATGTTCTCTTATCTTTAAAAAGGTGACTCCAGTATCCACAGTTTCATGTATGCATAGTGGGGTCTGGTATGGAAACCCACCAGATACTGGAGCATGCCTGTACAGTTAGTTCTTGCCTCCATGTGTTGACTGTCCCCAGATATCTGAAGAGGTCTTTCAGAATAAGTTCCCAGCTCCCACTGACCTGTCCAGGGTCCTGAAAGCCTCCTATGACACCATTCTATTTGCCCAGGGTCCAGACCTAACCCTGAACCTTAAGCTATCTTCTGGCTGTGTTCACATAACAGTGCATCTTCCATTGTTGTCACCCTGTGGCATCTTTATTATTGTCTACAGTTCATCTGCCTCATTGCTTCTGCTTCTTTGCCCCATATAATTTACTGGATCTGTTGCTGCTCGTGGATCTCACAATTTCTAGACTGGACACCTCCCTCTCTATCCCTCCATGTTCAAGTCATTCACTTTAAGGAGCTCTATACTAGTGTGAACACCAGGAGGATCCTCTCAGTTTGAAGCACAGCTGAATCTGAATATCACAATGAAACTCAACACTTCTTTAATGGGCTAAGGATGCCTTTCTAGCATGACTTTTGCTTCAAAATAATGGACATTCTGTGGTGCACTTTATTATTTGAAAGTCTTATTTTGTGGCCCTTCAGAATGCTCAGGTGGAGGAGAATCTCTCCATCTATTTCTGAAGTCCTCACACTCATGCCAAGAGGAGTGTAGCCAAAATGGGTATAAAGAAGACTGAGGTTTCTGGGAACCCATTGAATTCCAGAGTTTCACTGCTATGGAACTTCAAAACAAATGGGGCAAAAAGCAGCCCCAAAACACTTTGCCCCCTGGGATGCCTAAGGGTAAAAGAGGCAATACACTTCCTAGACAGGTATGGTGGGCTGTTCCATTTTTCCACCCACCCCTGCACCTTAATAGTGTCATCCAAGGCATGTTTCCTTCCCAGTAAAACCCACTAAATTCTGCATCATTTTGCTGTGCGGCCCCTCTTGTTTGTGTTCAGAATGCTGATTGATATTTCATCCTAGAACACTGGTGGGTACATTTACAATGCTAACTAAACCAGTATCTCAGACCATGTTTAAGTTCCCAGTTTTATCTTCTGGATAGTGAAAAGTTATAACCTAGTCCAGTGGCCTTCAACTTTTTTCATGCCATTACCCCAACAAATAAATAAAGAGGTATGAGACTGGGGAGCCTCCACTCCCAGGACCCAATTCGCCCATTCCCCTGTCACCACCCTGCCAGCAATGTTCACTTACTAGAGAGAGCAGAATAGGTCACCATGAAGTCTGGCAGTAGTGAAAGCTAATTGAGAACAATTGCCAGGAACCTAAGCAGGCCTGGGGCACAGTCTCCTGATACCTGAAAATCTCAAACATAAGGTATACCGTTGCTGTGCATCTTACATGACTTAATACTACACATATAGCTATACTAATTCACTTCCAGAGTCTATTTCTACTTAACATTATCTTATCCAATTACTACAATTTATCTTATTTCATATTTCAGTATTGTGTATTAATCCAGTCATAAAAAGGCTTCCAATATTGTCTAATTTTGTTTATCTTTCTCTCTCTTAATCTTTCTGTTATTACATCCATTTCCGCTATCTGATAAATTTTGTCTATCACTTGTTCCATTTTTGGAGCTTCATCATTTTTCCACATTTGTGCATAGAGTAATCTAGCTGCAGTTAATACATGTATAGTAATATATCTCTTATTCACATCTTGTATATCTGTTAATATATTAAGCAAAAACATGTCTGGTTTGAACGGAATTTTACATTTTAAAATTTCTTGTAACATTTCATGTATCATCTGCCAAAAATTTCTTGCTTTGTGGCATGTCCACCACATATGATAATATGTTCCCTCTACTGTCCCGCACTTCCAACACTTATTTGATGTGCCTCTATACCTTATGTTTGTACCCTTGGTCTTAACCCTTCTCTGGTTTTCTCTTCTGTATCCTTTACCCATACTTTATATATAACATAAAAATATATATTAAAAAAATATCTCAGGTGCCTCCCCTTTTACCTGGTGGTGCTCCAGTCCAGTGGTCTTCAACCTTTTTCATTCCTGTAACTTGCTGTGACCTCATGGCTGAGGCTTCATGACCCCATTGGGGTCCCAACCCCTAGGTTAGAGAACACTTATCTAGTCCTTCTTGGTGGATGGTTGGGTGCGTGTACATATGTATTTTGGAAATTGGAACAATGCCAGATATTTTGGCTGTGGTTTGCTATAATCAGCTGCAAGCTTAGTTGTCCATCAGTTCTGGGCTGTATACCACACAAAACCTGTTCTGACATTCCCAGTCTAGCTTGCTGGGACACAGAAGAGCAGATCATTTGATTCCAGTGTCCCTGTAGTGCAATGGAGTCAAAAGCATGCATGTGTTTGAATTACACGGGCACACAGGCATTTTAATGGGCCTCTTTAAAAGATGGTGTGCGCTAGTCTAAGACCGTAGGCGCAAGCTCAGTGAAACAGGTTATCGGTAGCAAGGCAGCATATTGCAGTTTTTATTCTTCTCCAAATAGGTTTCCTAATCTTTCAAAAGCAACTGCTGGGCCAGTTAAATGAAAACAAAATGCAACCAACTAGACAGATATTTAATAAAAAAAAATTCCAATACGTGTAGTTTCCAGACAGAAGATAAATAGACTGAAGTCTTAGACTGACTGTAACAGACCTCAGAGCCCCGCCAACCACAAAAGACTAGGGCACTAAGTGAATCATGTGGGAAGGCAAAGTTGCTGCTGTTGATGAAAGTGACGTGTCAGAGCTGGTGGTCTGGAGGCAGATGGCTGAGTGGGCAGAGGCAGTCCAGGAGAACTCAGCCTGCGTTTGAGAGAGGAGTTGCTCAGACTGAGCAGTTGGGCCAGAAGCAGCGGCATTGTGGAACCCTGTTGACCTCTTGAGTCATCTGTTCCCTGCTGAGATGGTAGCTGCTGTCCCATCCTCTGGCCATCTGAACATCTGGCATTGTAGTATACACAACAGGGAACACAATGACCATTTCCTCTAGCATAGGGTGGTCCAATGTTTGGCAGCCAGGGGACCATGGATTACTTGAGTTGAGCCCGGAAGTGATTTGCAATGAGAAGATGATGTCACTGCCAATTACTTCCACTTTCACTTCTGCTTTCTGACCTGCCAAACTCATTTAGAATGGAGGCAGCAGAGGCAAAGGTGGGTGTGGCAGGAATCAGCTTTCCAACAATCCTGGGTAAGGGCAATGCAGCTCTGAGATAAGGGAACAAACATTCCCTTGCCTCGAGGAGGCCTTCATGATTGCCCCCCAATTGCAGAATGCAGAACGTGCCCCATTGGCACAGCTATGTTAGTGCTGGAGTTGGTTAGGATTGTGCTCCGAGTTAGGTGAACCACTAGTCTGATTCAGCAGAAGGCAGTGTCATATGTTCATGTTCTTTGGAGCAATCCAGAAAGACTTCACAATGTTTCAATGGATTAACACAAAACTGTCATTTTAAAAGGTTGATCATACCTGGATGAGGAAAGTGATGAGGGGGGTCTTGCTTTACAGAATTAACACTCACAGATACGTGTTTGGTGTTCCTGTTATGTGAAAAGCAGAAAGAATGATGCACATAGTTCTGCAGGCTTTTGTGTTTCAAAAATCTACAACTAGTTTGACAGACAACAGTGGGACAAAAGAAGTGGCAGGTGTACACCATGGAAAGTTAGTCCTCTAAAGCCATTTCAATTCTCTTGAAAGCTGTTGACTTTCTCTAGCCATCTTAGTCTTTTGATCCAATACCTACTGGGAATTACTGACACTGAAATCACGGCTAAGTGCACCATTCATTTAAATGGATTTTGCCTTTTATTTCCTTTTTTTATTATGATTGAGAGACATTTTTTTCTACGTTAATATTTGTAGAAGTTATTTCTCTCCAAACCGGTATGTAAATGTGTTTCTTCACCAAACATAGTAAGCAAATGAATTATGTGCGTCAGTTTTAAGCACTAAGGTATGAAGATATTTTTGTCGCTGTGCTTTGCGACACCTTAATGAAAAATTAAATATTAACATTGCCTTAGAAAAGTAAGATGGGTTAATTTGAGCAAATTGTTTACGTTGTTGATACAAACAGGGAGTAATTGGGATAGGATAAACAATGTAAATAAAATATTATCCAGAGAGTAAAAACCTGGTTGTTAGTGATACAACTATGCACACAATCCTCTGGAAAATGTGACTGTGCTGTCTTGTTCTTTTAACCGAAATGCAAGAGGAATGTCAGAGCCTAGCCTTCTAAGACCTGACTACTGTTTCTGTGCTTATGTTGATAGAAATCACAATTCTGCTGTCTTTGAGGGACCACTTCATGGTATCCTTCTATTGTCAAAGACTTTGGCCAACCCGTGGCTTATCCCTAATTGTTCCTCTAACACTCTTCTATCTGGAAAGCTGCCATTGTGTCTTTCTGTTGTTGTTCAAATTTGGATATTTCCCTGGCCCCTCGTTCCCCCCCTTCTTTGGCAATTCAGAAGTAGGGGGCCAATGTTCTTTCTCATTGAGGGTGCAATCCTGAAGGTGACCTTGGGCCAATGCTAGCAGCAGCATTGGCCCAAGGGCACCAGCCTGAGGCTGCGCTAGGTGGCTCATGCACCGGCCAAACCTGCCTGGCGAAGAGTGGTTCTGGGCAGGAGGGAGGGACTGGGCATGGGGTGGGCAGGCTGGCTGGTGTGCCCTGCTAGGGAGGGGGTGGGCTTGAGATGCGGCCACTAGGCTGCTTCCAAGCCTCCATCCCCAGGCCGCACAGCTCCAATTCGGGCCCTGCGGTGTCCTTAACTCTGCGCCTGCTATACAGCAGGTGCAGATCCGAGGAGCACATAGGGGAAGCTGGAGCCTACCCTGGTGCAAGAAAGCAAATGTGCCCTTGCCCCCGGGGGGGGGACACCTGATGCCCCAGGGAGGCTCCTCTGCTGTCATATCCTGTGCTCCTTCTGTAGCCAGACAACCCAACGTGGGCCTCCTTGACTCTGTGCCCACCCACTACCTCGCACAGAGCTGAGAAGACCCACTGCTGCCAGCTGCTTCCTTACCCCAAAGAGGCCTCCAGCAGCTTCCCAGCACCCACAGGATTCAGCAGTTGCCATTTCTGTGCCGCTGTAGCTGTGGATGCCGCTGTAGCTGTGGATGTGGATGTGTAAGACTGGGCTGCCCAAGATTGCAGCAAATTGTAATTCTCATAAGCTTTTTGGAGTGATTCTGGGCCATTAATTTATCCTGCTTTTGTGAGGATAAGCCAGGAGGAGCACATTGCAAGCCAGCTTGAGGAAGGAGGACTAGAAACATATCTAATCATAATAATAGAAGTTCTGCTGACAGAGTAAACATTCATAACACCATCATGTGGACTTACCTTGGAGCAAAAAAAGGGTCAGGGGCTCTCTAGGAAGCTGTGTTGCCATTGCTGCAGAGTCATTTGAAAGCCTTCTTTGACAAAGAAACAAAATTTAAATACTCTGCTATATAAAATGTGGAAGCTAATCGGGGTGGAATGTCCTACTTCAGTGTTTCTGTTGCTAAGGAGCAAGTGTGTTGGTATCTAAGCACTCGTTGTTGAATGTGCAAATAACACTGTAGTAATTGTTTGCTTATTGTGAAAAGTTTTCCTGCATTATTATTAAACTCTTTTTACCATGAACGAGCAATGGAAAAAGGCAAATCTGTGACAAATCTATCATGGAAATGGGGCTAGCTAGTTTGAGCAGGATTAAAATTCTTGCTCAATGCAACTAGTGCGGAACAAAATATTAAATGTTTTGTTTTAATAGGTATTAATCAGAATCTAGTGGCTCTGACTGCAGTGAGCAAATGATGGCTTATGTTTTGCCCTGGAGACAAATTCAGAATTTGACCCTGGTTTGCAGAGGAATTGCAAACCGTAGTTTGCTGTTTCATTCAATCTGGCAAAAAATGGTTTGCCCCAAACCAGAATTGGAAGAAGTGAATTGCTGCACATGAGGAGGGAGCATGCACACAATTGGTCTGTGTCCCTCAATTTGCTTTGAGGTTTTTTAGGTATTTCTCAATAAGGTAAATTCCTAATTCCCAGTTTATCACCAGTTCCAGTCAAGTAAATGTGTTGAGATCAATGGTACAGACTGCTGATGTAATGTAGGTCTTCAGAGGGAAACATTTAAAAGTGTGCGGGGCGGGGTGGGGGTGCAAGCTAAACATGAATTATTGCTGTCCTGTGTGCATTTATCATTCAGACTTTCAGCAATTGCTCCATTGAATTAAATTGTCTGACTAAAAATTTGTCAGAAGTTATTTGTCAGAAGAAATTTGTCAGCCCATAGTAGTTAAACTGTGCAGGAAAATTGGTGTGCTTGTTTAGCAGAGCCACTCAAAACACTACTGAGCTGTGGTGTCTTTGTCAACTCAAAATGAAAAGCAGTATGTTCCTTTAGATAGATAGTTATTTATCTTATGTTTTACTTTTAGATTAGGGCAGAAAAACATGGTCCACATATATATATATAGTTGATTTGTAAGAATAATTCAATGTTTTTGATAAACTCACTAATTTTTCATTTTGTTCCCTATCAGTAATACGTAGGAATCCATTTGGAATGGACATCTGCTGCCGGAAGGGATCAAGAAGTCCATTGCAAGAGCTCTACAATCCAACCCAGGTGAGTATTTTGGTGTTAACAGCAACATCTCTACATGCATCCCACGCATACAACCCTTGCAGCGCAACCCTATGCATGCTTACTCAGAAGCAAGTCCCATTGTGCTCCATGGGGCTTACTCTCTAGTAAGTGAGTTTAGGATTGCAGTCTTGTAATGCAATGTATTGAAAAAAGCTATGTATGAGAAAAAAGCTACGTCTTTGAGATGTATTTTGCTTATCTGTTTCTATAGATAGGGAAGCAGAAGAATCTCACTCACTCACTCTCACACACACACACACACACACACACACACACACACACACACACACACACTTGAATTTTAATGCTATTCTTCAAGGGCACTATACGGAAAGAATTTCGCTTTAGCCAAAATCTTATACGTGGAGCACAAATAAATTGTAATGACACCATCTGAATTATTGCCACTGTTTGGGCTACTTTACAAATGACAGAAGAGACTCTTTGTTTTGTAAGTGCTTCAACCACATCTTTTTTTGTCTTGTGTTGGAAGGACAGATATGTGTCCATATGCACGTTCATTCAAGCGTTAACAGAAAATGCATGAGCCACCTGCTGTGGGATTCTTATATTTTCTTAAACACGAGGAGTTTTTAATTTGTCACCCACCAGAGCTAAATACGTTGAGTTAGTCCAGCCGTGAAAGTCATTTTGTGCCAGAGAATATTGTTCAGGGTAAACATCATTCCACTTTTACATTATGAATAATGTCTTTGGATTGATGAATGCATTAGTAAGAAAAGTGACAAAGGAACGCAGGCAGGGGCATAGCTAAAGAAGTGCAGGGGGACGCAGTTGCACCAGGCAACAAGCTTTAGGGGGGCAACAAGCTGAGCTTGACACTAGTGGTCAAAATTGTGAAAATCTTGGTAGGTACAAATAACGCCATCATGTAGTATATCATTGGGAAGGTGATTTAATGCATAATGCAGTGAAACAAACCAGAGTGTAATATCGTTACTCTATCAAAAGTTATGATTAAAAAACCAGAGAAAATGGAAATACAACTGTGATGTCGCTTCCTGTTGTGATGTCATTTCCAGGGCAACATTTTGCCCTCTGCACTGGGCTACACTTTCATTAGCTACACCCCTGTACGTAGGCCTTTACGTGGAGTTGTATAGATGCGGCTAATCTTATTGGCTGATTTGGCTGTGTTTGGTGTCCCCAAACTGCTCGTTGTGAACTTGCTTATGTGGTTCATTTGACAGTTACTATGTGACAGGTGCTGACTTGACCTGTGACAGATGAATACATGCCTGTATTTGCTTCCATCGTTAGCAATTGATGAAATTTAGATACAGCAATAACCCTTGATAACCTATTGAGTGATAATGGAGTATGGATAATGTACTGTTCAAGTGAAAGCTTCAGTCAGCACATAAATGTTAATCTCAGATGATGAAGAAAATCCCAGAATTATCGAAATCTAGTTTTACCTCAACTCAAGGAATGCTATGTTTTCAGTACATCTAGAAGTGTGCTTCTAGTTTCAGTCTCTTTTTCTACATTCCCAAGCATAAACTTGTCTAACCTCCATTTGTGGGCATGGGGCCCTCAGTTGGTGAACTCTGGAGTAGCATTTCCTGTTAGCAATGGAAAAGGAAGTAATGTGATTGAGGTAAAAAAAAATCTAGCCAACTATAAAACATATTTATTAAAGTTTAACAGCTGCCTATTTTATATTTACACCTTAATGAATAACATTTTTGAAACTCAGTTAGCTATTAAGGGAAGTGACTCATAATAAATCTCACTTATTGGATTTAATGAGGCACTAAATGTTTCAAATGCCACTTGTGGAAAGAATCACTGCATGGCTAGCAAAATGGCTTCCCACTAATTAAAAAGGAATTTACAGAGGACCAGTGATGGTTGACAGATGCGGGTTGGTCATTATGAGGGACTGTCAGGACTCAAGAAGTGTGATGGGTATATATAATGCATTCTGCTACTCATATTAAGGCTGCATTCTTGTGCACTCTTACCCCAAAGTAAGCATTGTTGTACACAGTGGGGTTTCCTTCTGAGTACACATGAAGGGGACTTGCCATCAATGAGCCACAGTTTGCTTGACTCAAAGGAAATGAGAGCAGCGTTCTCAAATACCAACTTTTTGACATTAACGAATTGGGCTCTGTATTGCTAACTGAGAAGCATACATAAAACTTTCAACAGGAAGAAAGTCAGCCTCTCAAAAGGGGAAATTATAAAACCTTTTTGGGAACAACTGCTAAGGGAAGGAAGTTCTATCAACTTTGACTTATCGCCTCTAGGGTTTTCTGGGAAATGTTCAATATGTTCCGGCTACCTTTTCTGTTCCTGTTGCCACAGGTAAATGAAGTAAGATAGAAACATACTAAAGCGGCCTGCACTCTAGTCTCTTTCCAAGACTAGTGAACATAAAAGGTTTAGTGACCTCCTTTTGAACAGTGAGCTCAGTTCGTAGCTGCCGAGTTTCCTTCTTTCTTCCTTTCTAGGTAGGCCTGGACCAAAGTTCTTCTGCATTAGAATTCCTTCAGCGTCTGCCCGCTTTGTGGGAGCCAAGTAGAGTCAATGTTTGAATAAGGCCAGAATTTCTCACAGCCGCTGTTGAACTAAGCAGATGACGTTTTTCGCACATGAAGAATTTCCATCGGCACACTGGCATCTTCTGTTCATAATGCATTAAAGGAAGGGCGAGAGGTGCCGGGTGGGGAGGGGGGGGGAGAGAGAGAGAGAGAGAGAGAGAGAGAGAGAGAGACTCGGCCTCACATTCAGCTGCCTTTTTGAACAGCCCTTGTGTACGTACGGACAGGATGGCAGAGCAGAATTCCGGCAGACACTGTCCTGTTGACATTCACAGATCATTTCGGAGGAGTAAAAACAGCAAGAGAGACTGGGTGGAAGGCAGAGGTGAAGTGAGGTGATCATAGCCTATCGTCTTGAATGCTCCGGTTGTTGCCTTAATTGGGTGGCTTAGGACAGCTATCGACAGAGAAGCAGGAACACTTAAGAATAACACTTTGCATTTATATCATGTTTTTGAGCGTTCGTAGTGCTTGCTTTGCTTGGATTAGCTTGTCGTGATGCTTAACAACAGGACTAAGACAGGACTGTCAAACATAGTCCTGTCTTAGTCCTGACATAGTCAAGGACTGATGTGCCCCCCCCCCGGAAGCTCTTTATTTGGTCCTTGAGCTCTCCCAGCACCACTGTCAACTACTCTCAGCACTACTGAACTGTACTGAATTATTGCTGCTGAAAAGGCTGCCCACATGATCATTTGGCTCTCCTGAATCTTGAAAATATTATCAAGATTTGTGTATTTTCTCTCCTGTCATTTGCAGCTAATGAGTTCCTGAGTTAGAAAAAAAGTGCTTGTATTTCTGGCCTTGATCTGCTTAATGACATCACTTCCAGCCCACAGCAGGCATCATGACTGCTATTTGGCCTGCTGTGTGAAATGAGTTTAACACCCCTGCTCCAAGACGAGTGAGTACTAGCATCCTCATGTTGGAGACGGGAAGGCTGAGAGAGCATGGCTTGCTTAAGACCACTTCATGTCGTCATGACAGAGGTGAGAATCGAAGCTGGGAAGTCCTTAGTTGCAGCTCAGTCTTGTCACCGCCACGTGACATCAGCTTGTAAGCATCTCGCTATTAAGTGACATGAGGTTACAGTAGGGGCCAAAGGACAATGCTGCGTAACAGCCTAGTCCAGTCCAACTTTCAGGCCCTTGTGCAGCTGCAATGCAGCACCAAGGTAAGCAAACAAAACATTCCCTTACCTTGGAGAATTGATTTACCATGACTGCTCACCCACTGCAGGATGCTGTGCACACCTTTTTGGCACAGCTACATCAGGGCTGAAAAGTTGGATAGGATTGGGCTTTTAGTCAGTGAAAATGAAAGACAATTGCATACTACTGTCAGTATGCTATTATTATAATAGAAGTGCTGATAACATATTGAACAAGAAGAAGTGTACATAAACATGCTTCAGATATATAACTCATTCGACTCAAACATTGGGCATGTGATAGAAGGAAGCTACTTTTTCATATCAGGCAGGGACCTGTGAATTTGCAAAGTTGTACTAGAGTAACTAGTTGTACGAGGGATGTGGTGGCGCAGCAGGTTAAACTGCTGCTGCTGGGCTTTCCGACCGGAAGGTTGGGAGTTCAGGACTGCATGACGGAGTGAGCTCCCGTTGCTTGTCCCAGCTCCTGCCAGCCTAGCAGTTCGAAAGCACCTAAATGCAAGTAGATAAATAGGGACCATTTCGGTGGGAAGGGAACAGCGTTCTGTGCGCTACGGCGTAGAGTCATGCTGGCCACATGACCACGGAAGCTTGTCCTCGGACAAAATGCCAGCTCTTAGGCTTAGAAACGGAGATGAGCACCGCCCCCTACAGTCGGTCACGACTAGACCATTCGGTCGTGGGGAAACCTTTACCTTTACTAGAGTAAAATATGACTTGGATTCGCCTTCCAACTTTCATGGAGCATGGAGGGGCCAACTTTGACTGTGCTAGTGTGGACTTGATCCACCTTCTCCCTGCCCCTGTTGCCTCTCCATTCTGGCACACCCCTGTCAGCACCTTGTTGCTCTCTCCCCCCCTCCCTGTCCCCACCAACGTCCAGTACCTGCCTCGGTGGGTTCAGGAGGGTCTGGTGGAGCACACAGGGAAGCTCTAGCTTTCCCACCAGCGCTCTGACAGCAGGCATCTCCAGGCTGCTTTATGACTGCCACATGGCAGGTAGCACTGGCCGAATGCTTGTTCCAGCAGCAGGGCAGCTCAATAGGATTGGGCTGCCTGAAGTAAGCTTAAGGCGCAGTCCTAACCAACTTTCCAGCACTGTCATAGCGGTGCCAAAGGGGCTTGTGCTGCATTCTGCAGTTGGGGGGGGGGCAGTGACAGAGGCCTCCTCAAGGTAAGGGAATGTTTGTTCCCTCACCTCAGAGCTGCATTGCCCTTACCCTGGTGCTGGACAGTTGGTTAGGATTGCGCCCTTAATCACAGAACAGAACCCCAATCTGTACTTAGATTTACAGGGTGTCCACAAAGTCTCTTTACGATGGCAAAAAATCACGAAAAATGCAAATGATGAGATGTGTTAATGATATCACGCCCCTAGGTTTCTTTCTGTGGGGCAATGTTAAAGACATTGTGTACAGAACAAAGGCACGGGACATTACTGGCCGTTGCCACCATTGATGAGACTATGCTACAGCGAACATGGCAGGAAATCGATTATCGCCTTGATGTGCTGTGTGCAACCCGTGGTGCACATATAGTGGTTTATTAATTGATGCAAAATAAACTTCAATATATACTCCTAATATTGTGTACTTTCCATACATGTATCACTTCATTTGTTTTTGTAATGCAAGTTTGAAATTGTAAAGAGACGTTGTGGACACTGTATTTCTAATTTAGGACTGAGCAGAGCTGCGATGGGGCATGGAGCCTTCAGTAAATTGCCCCCTCCGTGGTTTTCATCCCCATTGTGCTGCCCATGCCATTTAATACAGATTTTTTTAAAAAAAAAATTTTTTTTTTTAAAGATGGCACATGAGAATTGAAAACCACGGCAGGGGCAAATTACTTAAGCCCCCCCCCCAATGCAGTTTTGCATGCCCCCTCTTTTTGAATAGGTCCTGTTTGACTTCCTGTTTATAAGCACATCAAAGCATCAATGGAGGCTAGGTGTGTGATAAAGCAGACATCTAACTGGACTCTTTTATAGAGGCTGAGTACACACCCACTGTTTTTTGAGAAATCTGTAACACTCTCCTGATGGGAACATCAGTCCCTCCATACTGTCCCCTTTCCAGCCCTGGCGGGGAAGAGAGGAGGGTAGATGAATATTCATGAGTGCGGCACTGGAGGGGATGCATAAGAGCACAACTAGATGAAAGAGACCAAGCTTCTCCTCGCTTTCTTGTTCCTTGTATTTTCAGACCTCAGATTTTTTTTTCTCTCTAAACGGGCAGACATGTATTTGCAAAGTGTATTCTTAGAAAAGCAGCATACTGCCGTGTCTTGTAATTTGTGTGGCCTTGTACGGACAGGCTGGTCTAAAAATAAGTTAATTGCCAACCAGCCCACTGAGCTTAAGTCAACCAAGGTTCAAAAGTTGCCAACAACATATTTGAGGCTTGAGCACATATGTGGGTGTCGCCGGATCCCTTCAATGCAGTTGGAAAGAAAGACCAGATCGTAAGCAATTAGTGACATGTTCAGGCAGCGAAAATGACTACCCTTCTCTACAAAGGGTCTTGATCCTGTTCCTCCTATGCAGGATGAATCCTCATCAAATCCTAAGGATGCTCCTTTGCATACTAATCTAAAAATAGCCACTTTGTAGATATTTTTATTGTGATTCCCTTGAGGCCTGTTCTGTTGATGGCTGCATTCCTCCTGGAATCCACCAAGAGCGTAGATAGATAGATAGATAGATAGATAGATAGATAGATAGATAGATAG
>JAJKFI010000060.1:6704963-6733205 GCA_029204185.1 Lerista edwardsae | reverse complement strand
ATAGATAGATAGATAGATAGATAGATAGATAGATAGATAGATAGATACAGTGGTGTCATTCTATAATGAACTAACGGAACGGTGGGCGAGACTTACCGTGTGATTGGCTGCGCGGTTCTGACGCATCTCCACCGTTCCGAGCCCCGCGCGGGCACCCCTGGCTTCCTAGGGGGTGCCCGCTTGCCTGGGTGGCGCACTGGGTGCTGCGGAGAGCCGCGGAGGGGCGCGCCACCCGGAAGAAGCCCTCCGCGGCGGAACAGCAGGCGGCGTCGCGTCGCGGGGCCCCTGTCAATCAAGGGGTAAGTCCCGCCTGCGTTCCGGTACTTCATTATAGAATGACACCACTGGATGGATAGATAGATAGATAGATAGATAGATAGATAGAAATTTATTTATTTATTTATTTATTTATTTATTTATCATTGTAAAGGTATGAGAACAACGAAATGAGGTGCTCTTCACATTATACAAACTGGACAACACCAAAAAAAAAAACCATATACAAATAACAATTTAAAACCACACTAAATATATAAATGAATACCATACAAACATAAAATATACACTTGTTAAGACCACCAAATTCAAAGCTCTGCATTTAGCCTGATCACAGCACTTGGGTAAAAACTATGTTTAAATCTACTTGACCTAGCTTTGAACACTCTATTTCTTCTTCCCGACGGTAAGATATCAAACATCAAGTAACCCAGATGTGAAGAATCTCTCAAGATCTCTTGTATCTTCCTACTACATCCCATATTATACAAATCCTCCAGTGAGGGAAGAGGACAAGCGTACCCTCAAGTGTTAACCATTTCTCTACATTCAGCTGTTCATCTCCACTGAATTCTTGCAATGTCAAACTTAACCTGCAGGGTGATTTGAAGTTTCAACTGTGAACTTCATACTATGATGGTAATATTTGGATACTGAAGGTTGCTGGAGATTGTTGAGTTCAATGGCAGAGCTAAGGCATCTGCTGCCCAGGGCAAATAAGAGTTTGTACCCCCCCCCACACACACACGCACCATGACAAAATCAAATTTAATTTATTAAGAATGCAATCCTAACCTGGAGTGAAGCCTCACAGACATGTGCAGGTCTCCCTGTCTCTGAGGGACTTGTGCTGGCCTAACTCCAGGTTGCGATTGTGCTCTAAGAGTGCAGTCCTAACCTGGAGTTAGGGCAGCACAGGTAGGCCAGCAAAGCTTGGCCGGCACAAGGGACACCATAAAGTGCATTTGGATCACTCTTGGAGGACGGTGCACGTCTGTGGTGGACAGAACTGCTTGCATTAATTGTCTGACCACATAGTTGGGGAAAAATATTTCAAATTTTTTAAACTTAAAAAACTTAAGAGGGCCAGATAAAATGGCAGGCTGAATCTGGTTCCGGGGCCATAGTTTGGAGACCCCTGCTCTGTGGTAATTATAATTCCCATTACTGTTTAATAATTGGTCATAATGCTTGGTCATCTCTATACTTTAAATAACAGTTACACAGCTCCAACTGAGCAGTGTTCAAATATAAATATAGAAGTATGTGCCTACCTTTTCAAATGTTTTTAATCGCTTTTTTTCCGTTCAGTATGTGATAATGGGAAAAACAGATGCGTGAGTATAAGCAAGGAAAAGATAAATAAATAGAGGCTCTACCTCTGTTCCTGTCTCTGGAGGCTGATGAATCTACAAACAGTAAACACATGACAGCTCATAATCTTAATCAGTATGTTTGAAGGCATTGATTGCTCATGTGTAAAAGCTCATCAAGCATAAAGTAACAGAACAGAGAGTTAATAGGAACAGTCTAATGTACAATGTCAGCCCCTAGGTACTTCATCCTGCTTCCAGAAGCAACCTGCAAAATATAGCAGTATGTCTAATTACTGCCTGTCAGAGCAGCAGGAGTCCAACAGGAGAGGAATTAATTGATATTACTCTAAGGGATTTTCCAGACGATGTTTTTATTGTGCAATAAATGCACAGTTGTTCAGTTGTGCTGGGGAATCCAGATGTCTCTCCCAATCTAGCATGACTTGCCATAGATAAATGGTGTTTTACCAGTGCTCAAATCAGCACTATTATATGGCTGGGAGGATGGGATCAAACCCCACTCATCAATTAGCAGGTCTGCTGCATGTTAGATTGCATGGCGGAATGCCCTGCTATCACTTAAGAAGAGCCTTGCTGAGTCAAGCCCACCCAGCCCAGCCTCCTGCTTCCCACAGTGGCCAACCAGATGGTTCCATAAGCCCCCTCAACAGCAGCAGTACTAGTAGAGGCAGTAATAATGAACATTTGTACAGTGCTTTTGAATGCTCAGAGCACTTCGCATATAGCATCTTATACGGAGTACGACGACTCTGTACGTGAGCTGAGGATAATTATGCCCATATTACTGTTGGGCTGGGGCTGAAGCTGAAAGGTTGATGGCTTGCCTAAAGCCAAACTTTTTAGCACGAGGATCCACTTTATAGAATGGCAGTCATGTCGGGACCCACCAGAAGTGATGCCATGGCCAGAAGTGACATCATCAAGCAGGAAGTGCCATCATTGTGACGTAATCAAATGATACTCCTGGCTTTCTTGGACTGCAGCAATTGTACAATTATGAAACCTGTCTGACAGAAAACAAGATTAGGACAAAAAATATGTAAAAGCACTAAACTAAAGACAAAATTTTGAAAAACCCTCATTTGAAAATTCAAACTTTCACAAAAGAAATATAGCAAGAGTCAGTCTGTGGCTTCCAAGATGGCGGCTCCCAGCTTTCCGAAACCTGACATCAGGTCACGTCCCTCCAAGTGGGTTCCTACCCACAGTTTGGGGCTGGAGGGAGCAGGTGGCTGCCTTGGAAACAGAGGAGCTGCCCCCCCTCTAGACTTGCCATTGGCCAGCTGCATCCAATAGCAGTGACTTAAAGGGAGCTAATTGGGGAAGATCAACACCATCACCCATCCATCAAAGGGGGCTACAAGCACCCCTCCTATCAAGGATGGAGGCTCCAAGTGGCTCCAACTCCAGGGCAGGCAGCAGCACAACACACCCCTTAAAGGGAACCCAACATGCACGACCTCTCCCTCACCAATCCGCCAAAACTTGACACCAGTGCCCACGGAAACCTACTTGGACCCCCAGTGGGTGCCATCCACCCACAGTACCCATCCACCACATTCCAGTAGCATCACCAGACTTGACCTGAAAGAGAGAAGAAACTCATGTTAGAACACATGACCTCAGCTCAGTGGCCGGAAACTTGGGACTGCCTGGGTGTCACTTACAGGAATAAACTGCCCCAAAGCATCACTGAGTGAGTCTGTTTATGCTGGAGGAGGGTTGACCAGGAAAAGGAGCTTACCATATCCCAGTATTCCCTCAAGATGCCCTCCTGCCCCCTCCCCCGACCTTGGGAGTGACAAGTGCTTAAAAATCCATTTTTCCTGTCATGAAAAAGCCCCGAGGAGATACTTCAATGCAATATTATTGACTTTAATGCATGCAGATAGCAGGGATGCCACTGGCCTATGATGAAATATTACCTTAGTCACAGTACAGTACCATTAATTACTATTTATAAATTAAATAGGCCATTTCAGACATCAGGGAAATTAACCATTTTCCTTCAGCTGTGGCTCATATATCATACAGCTGTGCTACGGCTAAGCCAAGGCAAATTACTCAGATGCGTTTATTTTGTTACTGTCGCCATGCAAAAGCCTGCATATCAAGGGGCTGCGTATCTTGCATACGTATTCAGTACTGTGATCACATGTGTGCATTCACAAGGGAATCAGGACTATCCATTGCCGATAGTTGTGCTCAGGACCACATTCATATTTAGATTGAAATTTTTGTCCCCATACTGAACATGATGTTGTTCTTACAGTGCAATCCTAACCTGCGCTGGAACAGGCAGGCAGGCTAGCCTGTGTTGTATCCAACACAGGTTTGCTGCCTCACCGTGGGGCAAGAGGACATTCCTTCCTTCTCAGCTACTGTTTGGATCATGTTGGACACGATTGAGACATAACACACAAAATTATGCACAGGAGGGATAGAGTCGAAAGAGGGATGTTCTTTTCCCTCTCTCACAATACCAGAACCAGGAGACATTCACCGAAATTGAGTGTTGGGAGAGTTAAAACAGATAAAAGGAAATACTTTTTTACCCAGTGGGTAATTAAGCTGTGGAACTCCTTGCCACATGAGGTGGTGATGGCTTCTGGCCTAGGTGCCTTTAAAAGGGGATTGGACAGATTTTTGGAGGAAAAGTCCATTGTGGGCTATAGGCCATGGTGGGTTGTGCAACCTCCTTACATTAATAGTAGGCTACTTCAGAATGCCAGGTGCAAGGGAGTGGCAACAGGATGCAAGCATCTTGTTTTCTACTGGGCTCCCTGAGGCACCTGGTGGGCCACTGTGTGATACAGGAAGCTGGACTAGATGGGCCCTTGGCCTGATCCAGCAGGGCTCTTCTTATGTTCTTATGAGATGATATAGTTCTGATGCAGCAATTAATCCCAGGTTTTTTTTTCAGTTCCTCCCCCATTCTCCGTGCTTTTTGAGAACACCAAACTGAGTTGGCACTTTGACAACCTACTGAAGCCAATTTTGTATTTCTGTTGCCTGGAAAAAACCCAACAAAGGGTGTTCCTCATTTTCCACCCTTTAAATTGCATCTGCTCCATGTTCAGATCACAAAGTACTCAAGTAGATTGCAAAACATGCTCTAAAACACCCCACTGAAATGGCCCCTAGTCCAAATTTCATGACTGGCCACGTGCTCTGTAGGTAATCTTAGGTGAGCCAGTTCCTCTTAGCCTCGGCAGCATGGGGAATGATGATACTCATCGTACAGGGTTGTTGTAAAAATTGCAACAAGATAATACACATGAAGAATTTTGAACACTTGAAACGTGCTACAAAAATGTAAACTAGTATACTGCCCCCCCCAGTATCCATTTGGGGATCTGTTCCAGTACCTCCCACAGATTCCAAATTCTGTGAATAATTTAATCCACGGCGAGGGTCCTCACGGACAACCGGAAGTGCCTCTCCAAGCATCTGGGAGGCTTTTTGATGTACAGAGAGACCATGCACAACCTCCCTGCATCTCAGAGGGCCTTCCAGTCACATCCGGGGTGGTGATGGTGGTCCTGGAAGCCCTCCAAATGCAGACTCAGCACCTGCATTGAATCAGCTTTGCAGGTGCCGAACTTCGGCTAAGGAGGGCCCACTGTATTATTTGATTTTTCCGCTGAATTTAGAATATCTAACAAACTGTGTCTTGTGAGAGGTTGCAAAACTAAGATATCAAACAATGATTTGAAGCTGGTTTGCAAACCACCGTTCATCGTAACTGGTGGTTGTTCTTTTACTTCTAGAACTTCAAACCATGGATCTTAACTATGGTTAGCACAAAACCATGTTTTGTCATTATGTCTGAACTGTGCCTGAGTTGTCACCTTGGCCATGAGCTTGGTAAGAAAGTGTGGGTAAGCATTACAGTATAGCTCCCCAATATGAAGGTGATACTGACCTACCTTGCAGGGTTGCTGTGGGGAATATGGAAGCACTTTCAAGTGCTTTACCCATATCATCCAAGTGTTAATAATCCAAGTATTATGTTTGTTTTCCATCCTCTCTTTAAAGAGGAAATACTCCTATCATTTGGGCAATTCTCTGGGGATGAGTAAAGGAAGTGGTTATTCAAGATAAATAACTTCAGCATTATTATGAATTATTATGAGTAATAACATCAATTAGAGGATGAAGGGCAAAATGTACCAGTTGCCATGGAATTGACAGTAAGTAGCTGAAGCACAGATTTACTTGCATTGCGGGGAGAATCCATCCTGCCCCTTCTGTAAGTCAACCTCACCTTTTATCTGAATGGACTCAGGAAGTATCTCTTGACAGGTTGCTATTGAGTTAGCAGTATATTTAGTGATGTATTCAGGGAGCGAAGTCTTAACGTCACTGGAACGGTCAACTGCAAGGACAGATACATAGTTTCACTTCCATTTTCACTTCATTTGAATGCATGAAATATTCATAATCGACAGTTGGAGAAAAAGAAACATCGCATGGAATGGGAACGTTGGAAGCAAACGTGTAGAACAGCCGTTTTCAACCAGTCTGCCACAGCACATTGGTGTGTACCACAAATGGTTTGCAGGGGTGCCATGCAAGTTTGCAGGAGGGTCATTTTTTAGTAGGCCATTAGAGGACAAGATTCCCCACAATGGCAAAAAATGGCGGGCCTTGGCAATTTTAGCGCCTTATCAGTGTGCCGTGAGATAAAAAGGGTTAAAAATTGCTGGTGGAGAATCTTCCTAAAGGTAAATTGAATGAAGGTTCTCACGGTGAGGGTGAGGTGTCGAATTAGCTGCTTTTGTTAGCTCCACAGATTGTGTTGCCAGCATGTCATGTTTTTCAAGGAATAAATTTTTCAAGAAAGGAATTTTTCAAGGAATAATTAAGAGGCTACCAATCTAAGTTCATATGAGTGACGCAAGGTTGCTTCCCTCAGTTTGAACATATACAAAGTGAGAGCTTGAGCTGAAAGTTTATTTTTAAGCAGTGGGGCTTCCTCAGGCCTTGCTATGAACTGACAGTAGCAGAGCTCTCTTTTTAGCTTCCAGTGGTAAATGTGCTTCCAGTTGTATGAGTTTTTTTTCCTCTTTTGAATACTTAGGGGCTTCCTTTAATCACAGAGCATCTTAAACTTTCCTTTGGCCCCATTTGCAAGCATGTCATACATTGTAGCTGTCAAAAATGGCAGCCTTTGCCTCAGTGTAAGTGATCTTGAAAGAAAATCCAGCAGGCGAAAGAGAGGACCTTTAATCAGTTTCAATAAATAATTCATTCTTGCTCTTCCTGGTATTATCACCATAATTACATCTGTGTACGGAGGTATCTCTTTGTGAGAGATATGACGCTTTCTCAAACAAACAAATAAACAAACAAAACCCCTTTTTTGTCAAATTCCACCATTTGAAATTTGTAATTTTGGATTGTCAAAGGCTAGCTTGCCATAATTAAGTTAGTTTGCCACAGTAGCAGTCATAACAACACAAGAATGTTACGTGCTTTGTGCACTTTTTGTTGAAAAGTGGTATATAAAGATTGATTGATGATTGCTAAGAATGCCAAAGGCCCATCTAGTCCAGCTTCCTTTATCTCACAGTGGCCCACCAGATGCCTCAGGAAACACAGGACAACAATATACCTGTATCTCCCTTGCATTTGCCATTCAGAGACAGACTACTAAAACTAAGACGTTGCATATACCCATCCTGGTTTGTGATGGATTTTTCCTCTATAAATCTGTCCAATCCCCTTTGAAAAACACATAGGCCAGGTGATGTTGTAAAAGCAAGCATATTTTCAACTCAAGCTCACACCCTGTGGGAAGGAGTTCCACAGGTTAATTAGACACTGGGTAAAGAAATATTTCCACTACTTGTTCTAACTCTCCTGACACTCAATTTTAGTGGATGTCCCCTGGTTGTGGTGTTTTGTGAGAGGGAAAAGAACATTCCTCTATCCACAATATTCATCCAATACATAATTTTTTTTTTATTTCTCAATCATGTTCCCCCTTCAGGCACCTCTTTTCTAGACTGAAGAGCCCCAAACACTGTAGCCTTCCTTCATAAGGGAGGTGTCCCAGCCTACTGATTATTTTGGTTGCCACAGTCCTGGGAGAAAAGTTTCAGGCTGCAATTCTCTCGCTCGCTCGTTCTCTGCGTGTGTGCACACTTATGTAAGAGTAGTATAGGGCCTATTGTGTTGACTAGCATAGGATTGTACTGCATGAATAACCCAAGAAAAGGGATCCAACTCTGGCAAATTAGATTGGTGGGGAATTTGAATCTATTTTGAGTAGACTTGACTATTCACTCTGGCTGTTCTAAATGTGTATAGTCTCTGCAAACATGTCGTATGTTCTTGTATTTATGCCAGCGTGCAAGCAAAACCAATGAAAGCGTGTGGCATTTTGAAGGGATTAATGACCGCCTTAGAGAAATAAATTGCTCAAAGCCATTAACCCTGGGAAGTCATTAATCCCCCAAAATGCCCTCTGCCTCAGTCATCAGTGTTGCTATTTTGAGAGAGTTTCCCCCCTCTAAAATAAATAACTGTAGGGAAACAGCATGACTGTGACCTCATTTGAGAGAATTCAAGAGCTCCTGATAAGCTTTCTATATGTTGGGGCAAATGGATGATATAATTCCCCAGCCTTCTTGGTGATTATGACAATTATTTTTAAATTTTCATTCCTCAGACCAGTGTCTGATGTTCTCATTTATTTTGGAATAGCATGCTAGACTCTTATCATGGCCCTACCAAGATAATCTAGATCAGTGTCTCCCAATCTGGAGGTCGGGACCCCCAAGGCGGGTCGTGAACCAATTTTCAGGGGGGTTGCAAAGAGCTTGGGGCAGCCATCTTAAAAAGCTGGGCACCACCATCTTGGAAGCTTCATTTTAGTTAGGGAAGAGGCTTTCCCATTAGTCTGTGACTTCCTCAATGCTTGTGGCTGCAAAAGAAATTAGCCCTGTTATGGGCTCGTATTGGTGTGTGTGTGTGTGTGTGTGTGTGTGTGATGAAGTTTCTCCCAGATCTCTTTCTGAACTGGCATGTCACACCTTCCATGTGCATGCCCCAGTGAGTCTCAGCACATGGGGAAGAGGAATGTAAATACTCTGAAGACTTTCTAAAATGTGGCTTTACCACCTTGATCAGCAATAGCATAGAGAAACCACAGTCCATTCTGTACATTGTCACAGGGGTGGTTGTATTCGAAATGGCGCCCAGGGTGCCCAATCAAAACGTGCCCCATGGGGGCCCGCAACATCATGATGTCACAGCATCGTGACGTCATGACGTGTGCCGGGCGGCGCCCCGCCCCCGCTCTAAGAGGTGGGAGGGGGAGCCGGGCAGCAGCACCTTCTCCTCGCTCCAGCTGGCTCTTTAAGGCCAGCGAGAGCAAGGAGAGCACAGGGCCTGGGCGGGGGCAGGGCAGGCCGCGGGCGCCATTTTGGGGGCATGGCGCGCCATGGTTACGGCGCCCACTCCCAAGATGGCGCCCAGGGCTCGTGCCCCCCTAGCCCCCCCTAGATCTGCGACTGCATTGTCACACTGATGTCACTTTGATACAAAGCATTCAGGACATTCCAAAAAGGATGTGGCGTTCGTTTGACTTTCAAAAAGTGGGATTTATTTAAAAACAATGACTTCACTTCCTGCTTAATGCCATCACTTCCGACCAGTTGTCTTTATGGAGTTTCTCAACAGGGCAGAACAAAATGTTTCTTTAACCTTCATTACTGAGCACTCTTAACATAAAAGAATTGCATTAAGCTGTTTTGAAACCAGGATGTACCCTTGCCTGGTCCCTTATGGTGTTCTGTAGGGGATTGGTTTTCTGAATTGGAACACCAATCACCCACGTGCAGGGTACTGATTATTCATTTCAGTAAACAGTCTTGCCTCAGGCAATACCATCACCCCTTTTCCAAAATGGCTGCAACTGTCCTAAGAAAGTATCTCTTCAGAGGCTTCCAGGTGCTGTTCCCAGAAGCAAAGCAGGAGCCACTTCTGAGAAGAGCCAGTCTGGCATTTAGAGTCGCTGTGGTGGTTTTTCACATGGCAGTAGCTATGCCACTTGCGGCTGAGTGGATTTGTGCTCTCTGCATGTGTGTCATGTTGCTGACCAGCCCAGAGTTTCCTGGTGGGGAAAGCAAGCAAGATCTGGGGAGGGGGCAGAGTACTCAGATGTGAAGAGCTAAGCACTGTGATTGGATTGGATTGTGTTGTGCTTCCTGTTCTCTGTGGCTGCTGTTCCCTGCAGTGGCTTCTGGAGGGGTCTTGGCATTTTAGAGTGAGGAAGCCATCTACTCTCACTTTTTTGTTTTTTAATAACTTCTTTTGTTTTTAATTACTGCAGGGTTATGAACAGCTGCTTTGTAACTTCTTCAGTATATGTAAGGATGATATGTCACTAACCCAGCATCATTCCAAGTAAGAAGAAGGAAGTCAATAGAGTGACTTGTTCTTACAGTCATGACTAAGAAAATAGGTGGGACAGGAAATGTGTTGAACCTCCACCCAGATTTCTGACTGTCTCTTCTGTTTATCCAGCATGCAGAATCTGGACATTCCTCAGGGTTGGTTTTCCAGGTTTTCTTCTGCTAAGAAGGAATCAAATGAGCAGGCACGTTAAAATAATGTATCCGAATCTTTAAATATGAAATTTTTTTAAATGTCATTTCCTCTAACCTGAAAGCTACCAGGATCTGTCACAGCTGTTGGGGAATAATTGAATGGTATACCTGTAATGCAGTGTGGAAATGGCATAGCTTCCAGCATGTTTTGCTGGTGAGAAATATATTTCTTCCGTACAACAATAAAGAGGGAGCACTGTATACTGAATGAGATTTTCAAGAGGATCTGTTGGGCTAAGAAGCCAGCCTAGGAGTGTTGCAGACACACAGTAAACTGAGTTTGGACCACTCTCAGAGCCATATGGATGGCACATGGATGTGCACTGGCCTCCCTGACTCTGAGAGTGGTGCAAACATGCTTTATGGTACATTTGCTACACTCCTGGGCCAGCACAAGGGACTTGTGCCCACCAGGTTAGGCTTGCACCCATAAAGAACCAGGAGTTTGCAATGCAGCAGAAACTATATGATGAGGCCAGATAAACCAACCTTGGAAAGGGGCTTTTTCTGATCTTACCTTTAGTGGCAGGGGAGCCACAACACAGAGAGAAGTCCATGCTGTAGCTACTGTACTTGGCAAAAGAGCATTGCTCCAATTTGCAGAAAGGCAGGCAAGAGATGCACTTGGACTCTTCCTTTATGGCTTTTGCCTTATGGCATCACTGACCAGCATGGGAACAAGATGTGCTGCTGTGGCTCCCAGGCTGAAGAAGTATCTGTAGTGTCTTACCTGAGGTGTTACAAACCCAGCCATTTTTTCTCTAGTTGTTCAGCATCACTGTCCCAAAACATTCTCATTAGTAGAGCTGTACGTTTCAGTACAAGATCAGAGTTGTCACGTCTAGTTTCCATGTAGAGCAGCAGCCAGTGTTGCACCAATATAGGTATTGGTTGTAGGTAAGCTCTAATACATTGGAATGTGTGGAATAACATATGGAATAATTTACACACACCCAGAGCGCAATCCTAAAGTGGAGTTAGGCCGGCATAAACTAAGCCAGCAAAGATCGGCCAGCATACCATAAAGCATGTTTGGACTACTCTTGGAGTCAGGGAGGATAGCACGTGTCTGTGTGCTGGCCTCTCTGACGCCGAGAGTGGCCCAAACATACTTTATGGTATCCCTTGTGCTGGCCAATCTTTGCTGGCTTAGTTTATGCCGGCCTAACTCAGTTTAGGATTGCACCCCCATTCACACCACACAAACCAATAGCTGCAGTGGAAGATCAGATACTGTTTGCCTGGGAAATAGGTTCCAGTGGAGGGTTAGAAATAGCCCCATCCAAGGCATGTAATGTAGGATGGCAGTCTGGGCCAAAATGGCTTGGGCCACAACACTTAAACGTTTTTTAATCTTGAAGCTCTAACCGCACAATCCTATATGTGTTCATTCAGAAGTCCCATTGAGTTCAATGGGTCTTAAGTGCATGTATAAAATTTCTCATTTGTGTTCACCTTTCTCATTCATTGTTTGAAAAAGGTCTTCTGGGTTCAGTATCAAAGTAAGGGGCTCCTTGTGAAGCACATGCCATCAACAAAGTTTGCCATTTTTAAACATGTGATCAGCACGGTTATGTGTGGTCAGTTGACCAATTCAGCCATCCCGCTTTGACCTAGAGAAGCACTTAATTCTCAGAGGAGGGCAGCTGTCTCCACTTAAGCTGAAGTGGCCAATCATTTATTCATTGGGTACCAAGTGCCAGGCGGTTAATCGCAATGAACTAATATGACATTAATGTGGATGTAATGGGACTCTCCTAGAATTTCCTAATTAATTTATGCAGTTCAATTTGAAAGGGGTTAAGACTACCCTGTACTTATGTGCTCGGGTGTGCTGTTAGGCAAAAAAGTAAAAATGTGTGGTGCGTTCTAATGCTTCCTCCAAGGTCCTCCAGAGTCCTGCTGAGTGGCAATCAAGGCCTACGGTGCCCCCTAAACAAGTGACCAAAATGCCAAATGCTGTCAGGTTGGCAACTGCAGTGGTCGGTTTGAGCGGCTGAGACTAGGAAACCAAAGCTGAAGGTTGTGGAGAAAAGACAGACACTCTGTAGCTAGAAGCGTAAGACAGGAATACATCACAGTACACCCAAGGAAGCAGAAATCGCCCTACTTTTTTGACTGAAAGAATATTAGTTGAGATGATAGTCTCTCTTCCTTTCACATTAGATTTGAATGTTATGGCCCATTGTCCCTGTATGTATGGCACTGTTGCTCAGTCTATGCAATGACTTTCCTGCTATAGGACTCTGACACCAGCCTATCCTCTGACAAAGATGGGAGGATATCAAAACTCTTGTGTATGACCAGTAAATAAGTGGTAAGTCCCCACTTGCCAGTGATATAGAAATCTCTAATTCTCATGCCATGGTTCTGCCACCCCAGACCTCCAGGTTCACCCCGTGATACAATATTAGTGGGGAAGACAAAAGGTTCATATTGAAATGACCTCCAGGAGCCCTGCTGTGTGCGTAGCTGTTAAGAACTCGAAGCAATTCCAGCAGGAAAAAAAGTTAATGCGTATAACCGCAGAATTCTTAAGAACACTGATTCCCAACTTGGGGGTCGGGACCCCCGGTGTGTGTGTTGGGTGTGTGATTTTCAGGGGGTCGTGGGGATGTATCTGCACAACATCGAAAGTTGCGTTTTTGAAACATTTTCAAGGAACCTCAAGAGAAATATATTTTTGAAAAAAATGTCAAGATGTTTTCACATACCTTAAAACAACTGTTGCATTTGGTAACCTATGGTAGTCTACATACATGTTTTTTACAGGCACAATGATGTCATTTCCTGCTTAATAATATCACTTCCAGTATTAGCAGGTCCTGACAGCTTGTTGTTCCTAAAAAGTGGGTCCCGGTGCTAAAAAGGTTGGGAACCACTGCTCAAGAAGAAGAGGCTTCTGGAAACCAAACATTACAAGGTTTGGTCTATGCCTAGTAATCGTTTGTGCAACATCATTGTAAAATTCAGCTCTCTAGGAGTCAATACTCAGTCCCTCTTCCCCAAGTCTGGAGTAGATGGTAGATCAAGTGTGGAACTTGATCACTTCCTTTTTCATTACTTTGGTCTTGAGCAACTGACCAGCTTCCTTAACTCTTGGCATCTTGGTGTAGTTTCCCCAGATCAAGAGATTGAGCATTAATATTCCATGCGTGCCCAGCTTTGGTTATGATGTGACCCTTGAACTTTCCACATTAGAAGAGAGTGTGCATTGCAGCCATTTAAACACTGTGTATGCACAAGCTGGAATCAAGATTGCTGGGAGAAACATCAACAACCTCAGATATGCAGACGATACCACTCTACTGGCAGAAAGTGAGGAAGACCTAAAGAACCTTTTGATGAGGGTGAAAGAGGAAAGTGCCAAAATTGGCTTGAAGCTCAACATTAAAAAGACTAAGATCATGGCAACCACTCCCATCACTTCCTGGCAAATAGAAGGGGAAGAAATGGAAGCAGTGACAGACTTTATTTTCCTGGGCTCCAAGATCACCGCAGATGGTGACTGCAGCCATGAAATTAAAAGACGTTTACTTCTTGGGAAGAAAGCTATGGTGAACCTAGATAGCTTAATCAAAAGCCGAGACATCACCCTGCCAACAAAGGTTCGCATAGTCAAAGCGATGGTTTTCCCAGTAGCCATGTATGGCTGTGAGAGCTGGACCATAAGAAAGGCAGAGCGTCGAAGAATCGATGCTTTTGAATTATGGTGTTGGAGAAGACTCTTGAGAGTCCCCTGGACTGCAAAGAGATCCAATCGGTCAATTCTCCAGGAAGTCAAGCCTGATTGCTCCCTGGAAGGACAAATGCTGAAGCTGAAGCTCCAATACTTTGGCCACCTGATGAGAAGAGAGGACTCTTTAGAAAAGACCCTCATGCTGGGAAAGATTGAAGGCAAAAGGAGAAGGGGGCGGCAGAGGATGAGATGGTTAGATAGTGTCACCGAAGCAATGAATATGAAATTGGGCGAACTCAGGAAGCTAGTGGAGGACAGGGAGGCCTGGCGTGCTGTGGTCCATGGGGTCGCGAAGAGTCGGACACGACTTAGCGACTGAACAACAACAATGCACTGTGCAGCTGTTTATGGGCATGTGCTTTTTTTATATATCTCTGCTCTTGAAAAATCTTGTGTGAACAAAAAGAGAGACCAGTATTGTTCAAGGCAAGTTACAGTATGCCTGTCTTACTAGTTACTACATAATTAAGAATCTGTCCTATCCAAGAGCACAAAAATACAGGACAAATGTAAAAAATAGGCTAATTCAGACCCACCCTGTAGCTCCCCATCATTTTCTCTGCCTTTTTTTTCCTCCCCCTTTTTGCACATTAACTTTTAATGTGGTTGGCAGGCTTTGTGCATAGCGGGAGATTCACACAATCTTCAGTGAAAACTAACACATTTGTTCTCTGAGGCATAGATTACAGTAGGAACAGCAAAGCTAAATGAGTCACTTAGCTCTCCTTTTACCACTATTTATTTATTTATTTATTTATTTATTTATTTATTTATTTATTTATCTTTACCGTCTGCTCTTACGTGGGGCTCCCAGGGGCCTCCCAGCCAAGGAAGTGATCTTTGCACCACAGCTTCAGCAGTGCTTAAGAAATCAGGTGCTACAAGACGGCTCCTGTGTCTGGGTCACATATTAGATTTTGATTTGAGTTCAGAACCCAGCCTAGCTCTGCACCTGCTGTGCATCCTTAGAATCCATCAATCAATTGTATTTATATACCGCTTTTCAACACAGAGTTCACGAAGCGGTTTACAGGCAAGTAATAACTGCCAAGTTGCGCAACGAGGGAGAACGCAGAGACCAATATGATCTATAAGTTCTACTTTATTGCTGTACACAAGCCATATTTATCCTTCAGGTTTACAGCGCAGTATGTTGCTGATTAACACATCAGAAGGTTGCTTTGATTAACTCAGCGAGTTTCGGCAAACAAGACTAACAAGATTAACAAGGGAAAACAAGCTTAATAGACTTATACCTCAGGGTTGCATCGCACATGTTATCAATCAATAACTTGGTAAACCACAATAAACAAGCTTAATGGTTTCATTGACTGTTACTATCGTCTTTTTGCATTGGCGCTTCCTGCCGTTTACATAGCATATGTCATTCATCATTTAACTCGGAAAGTATCAATCAACACCTTGCAAATTGGCTTAACTAGCTTAACGAGCGGTAGACCGGCAAACAAGCTTAAACGGTTTCGCTAGGGGTTTGCTAACAGGCTTAAGGGTTTAAGGGTTTCATTAACTTTTTACAGTCTCCTTTCCGTCTTAGCGCTTTCTCAATCTTCCGGCCGTATCAGCGCAGGCTGCTCCGTTTCCGATCTCCTTGTTCCGTGCGTTTGTCGTGTTGCGCAAGGGTCAGCCGTGTCGCGCAAGGGTTAGTTGATTGCAGCAGTCTCTTACTTCGTTCTGGCCCATGTTCCCCCAATCCCATAGTCCTTAGCAAAAACCACTCTCTCCACAACATCTCCCCCTCTTCTTTTGAACAGCTGCTCGGAAGTTTTAAAGGCAACATTTTGGATACATTGAAAACAGCAAGGTCCAAATAAACACATTAAAATACATATGACAATTATCATTAGCACTGGTTGAAACATATGCAGCAGCCAGGCTGGCAATCCTAATGAGTTGAACCAGTCTGCCACGGGGTCGGTCTGGATCCGGATTTTTTGCAAGTTTTGCGTTAGCCTTTTGAGTTTACTGACAACGGAATCTGAGTGATCGGAAAGATTAAAACAACACAGACCTTCCAGTTCGTCACATCCGTGGTTATGGATTGCAAGTAAATAATCTATGGCCGCCCGGTTCTGCAGAACTGCTCGGCGCACCCCCCTGACATCCATGGCTATATCTGCGAGAACGCTAGCAGTTATATTTATTTGATTTCTAGCCCAGCACGCCAGCCGGCGTATCTGATCAGCGTTAATCCCTGCTTGAACTCCAGGAGCGAGCCAAGATGCAAAAACAATGGCAGTGGTGCTACTAAGTTCTACTTTATCATTGCAATCAGCAGGCAGGGCAATATCGCGCTTGGCTCTCCTCTTGGTGAGATTCTGCACAACAGTCATATTTACAGTGTCTAAGTTCAAAAACACAAGCTTACCAATATAACACGGACCCCCGACCGGTCGCCAGGGTATCCCAGTAAATGCACGGTTTTCACAAATTAAAAACACCCCAGGTGGCAATGCTCGGGGAGTGAGAATTTTCAGATTGACATATGCTGGCCGGGTATGAATGGCAGCATGCCATAGATTGCTCCCTGTAATGTTGGTGTATTGCTCCCAGGTGGGTCTGCCTGGGGTTATGCTCTGATAATATGCGGCACCTTCAAAGGCGATCATGCCGGTGCCATTTACAAAATCCATCGGTCTCCCGGTGGAAGCGCAATTCTCAAATTGAGTGACATTTTGCTTTATCCCGGGGGGGATTGCCCATAATAGGTCAATTTCTTCCGGGGGATCTTGTGGGACTCGATACAGGGCTTTGATTATGCTAGCCAGCAAGCAGGTGGCCCTATAAAACGGCCACCGCATTTCTTTTGTAATGTTGTCACAAATGCATGCACAGTGTGTGTCTTTGGAGACCTTACATTCTGACGACACCTGAGAAGCATGTATATAAGATTGCAGCTCAATTATCAGTTCCTGTGGGGTCATGGGTACTCCTATCATGCAGGATCGAAACGGATCTCCCGCCGCTGTCATCGCCAGGCAGACGTGGGTCTGGTTCAGTCGTTCTGCCAGCGTCGCCCACAGGTTCCGCTTCCCCATCTGTAGGTGCTGCGTCTCGATCGCTTTGCTCTGATTCAGGATCAGGAGGCTCGCAAGGAGGAGGAGACAGATGCGGACGTACCCATTTCGCAGGGACCCATCGCGATCCATTTTCTGTGGAAATACAAGCATACCCTCTTCCCCACGTTATTAATTTGCACGGACCACCCCACGCATTTCTCCGTGGGTCGTAACACTCCACTACCACCTCCTCAGAAAATTCATTATTTGTTTTGCCATGGTGAAAATAAATAGGTTGCTTATCTTGTAAAATTGGTCTCACATTTACCCAGTTTAAGACATACATGGCTTTGGCTACCACCCCGAGAATGCCCAACTCCCCCTTTTCTTTTAAAAAGAGGGAAATATATCTTTTGACATCTTGATGTGTCCGTTCAATAATGGCTTGGCCAGTAGAATTGTAGGGAATTCCGAAGACATGTTTTACCCCCCATTGGCTCATAACTTGGGCTACGGAATTTGCATGATACGCAGGAGCATTGTCAGTTTTGATAGAGTCAGGTTTTCCTAAGACCGCAAAAGCTTGAAGCCAATGCTGGATCGCAGCCTTTGCTGCTGTGGATGTTGCAGGAGTGCACCAGACAGCATGTGAATACGTGTCAACGGAAACGTGTAGAAACTTTATTCTCCCTAATGCTGGAAGCTCGGTAACGTCAGTCTGCCAAAGCTGCAAGGCTCGAGTCCCTCGGGGGTTGGTTCCTTGCGTTTGCAAGGGAGGAAGTCGTGCGCAGTCTGGGCAGGAGGCGACGATCCCTCGAGCGGTTGTCAAAGGAATTTTGAATTGTTTTGACAGTGTTTTCGCCGATTGATGAAAGAACTGGTGAGACTGACTAGGCAGCTGGCAGACGTAGACTTGGCTCACGCTGGTGTCAATTACTTTGTTCCCTGCAGCAAACGGGCCAGGCAGAGACTGATGACTGCGCATATGAGTAGCCCAGTATGGGTGAGATCGGAGTACGATGCAATGCTGTAACGTTAACAGGGTCGCGCTGATCCTGTTATCTGTGTGAAAATGCAGTAGAGCAAAGGGTAATTTTAGCAAAATGCCATGGACGTATAGCGAATCCACTACCACGTTGATAGGCTCTTCAGGATGATCCTTGAATACTTTTAGCGTGGCTAAGAGCTCCAGTTGCTGGGCTGATCCGTGAGCAGTGTGCAAGCTGGTCTTCCAAACTCCCTTTTCTTCCCACGCATAGCCGTATGTCTGTGTTTTGGCGCTTGCGTCTGCAAATAAAGTCTTTGCACCGAGTATCGGTTGATCCGATCGCAAAGGGCGCCACTGTAGCGGCAAATTCGTTGAGAAGAGGGGATCGGCAGGCAAATGCGGATCGATGGGAATGTCCGCCACTGCCAGGGCGAAAGTGACTGATTGCTGCATAGCTTCTGTTATGTTTTCCGCCGAGCAGTCAGTGAGACGGAGGTGAATTGCTTGAGGCAACTGCCCAGTCATTTGAACCGTTCTCTGTTTTGCTTTTAGTAACATCTGTCCTAAGCTGTCAAAGAATGCGGTGACTGTTTTTTGGGGTAGAGAAGCATGTACCCATTCCAGGATATTTAACTTGGTGCTCTCGTGTTGTCCAATAATTACTGCAATGGGCAGCTGGGTGCCGTAGACATACAAGTTGACAGGAAGGGTCGGGTCAAACCGCTGCGATGATGCGTGCATAATCTTGCTCTCAATTGTTCTTAAGGCTTCCTTAGCCTCAGAAGTTAACTCACAAGGGTCCGTGACTGCTTTAGCTCCCTGCAGGAGGGAATACAGTGGCTGCAATTCTTGCGTAGTAATGTTTGCTCGCGGGCGAAGCCACTGAATGTCTCCCAAGACCTGTTGGAGGTTGTTTATCGTAGTCAAGCAGTCCGTTCGTATTTTTGTTTTCTGCGGGACTACCGTTTCTGGAAATATTTTCAGTCCCAAGTAATTCCAGGGTGCAGTTCGTTGGACCTTTTCAGGTGCAATACGAAGTCCAAAACGGGACAGCTGTGTCTGAAGGTCTTGCAACATGCCTGACGTCACTTCTTTTGGATCACAGCACAAAATATCATCCATATAATGACAGACCAAAGTTTGGGGGTACCGCTTTCTCCAGCCCTCCAATGCTTTGTCCACATACCATTGACATATGGAGGGAGAGTTCCGCATGCCCTGGGGCAGGACGACCCACTCGAACCTTTGAGTGGGTCCCCTCAGATTAATCTCAGGCACGGAGAAAGCGAAATATTGGCAGTCAGCTTCGTGAAGAGGAATTGTGAAAAAACAGTCCTTAAGATCTATAATAACCAAGTCCCAGCCTTTCGGGAGCATGTTTGGGGAAGGCATTCCCGGCTGCAGCGCCCCCATGGGCTGCATAATCCGGTTGACAGCTCTCAAGTCCTGGAGCAGGCGCCATTTCCCCGATTTCTTTTTGATAACGAATACAGGAGTATTATAGGGGCTGGTGGAAGGGCGAATGTGCCCTTGAGCTAATTGTTCCTGAACAAGCTCTTTTAAATGTTGAAGTTTCTCCGCCGATAGCGGCCACTGGCTCACCCAAACCGGTTCTGACGTAGTCCAGGTTAGTTGTAATGTGGGCGCGGAGGCGCTGCCAGTGACCGCTGCTGAAAAGGCGGGGTGACGATCATAGCTCCCCATTGCGAAAGAACATCTCGCCCCAACAGCCACAAATGTGTGTTCAAAACATAAGGAATGACATGGGCAACGTGTCCTTCGTTGTCAGAAATGATGAGCCGGCAAGCTGCTTGGAATGTTCCTTGATGATTCGTTGTGCCCCCTATTCCCGTCACGGCTGCTGCTGGCTCCAGAGGCCATTCCGCGGGCCAGGCTTGCAGGGGGACAACCGTCGCGTCCGCGCCAGAGTCCAGCATCGCGGGCACCTTTATTCGGATCCCGCTGGGTCCCTCTATGGTGACCTCCCGGAGCGGGCGATCTTCTGTCATGGGTGTAGCAAAGGCGATAGTTACCGCTTGCGCGCCCGTGGAGCTGAAGCCTCGTTGCTGGGGTAGATCTGGGGTCGCCGGCACAGCCTTTCGGAACGGGATCAGCTGGGCAATTCTATCACCGGCAACAATCACAACGGGAGGTGCCCATGTTCGCACCATGACGTTGATTTCTCCTCGGAAATCCGCATCCACACATTCAGGAATGACCATCAGTGCACGCCTGCTCGTTGAAGATCGTCCTGTCAACAAAGCAGAAAGTCCTTCCCCCAAGGGACCAAATACACCCGTGGGCACACGTATTACATCAGGGGTGGTTAAGGTAATTGTACTGGCTGCTGCCAATTCCATGCAGGCAGACCCACTTGTGGCGGCGCGGGGACTGTGGAAGCAGCTACGGGATACATCTGTCTGGTTGGCGCTTGGTTGGAGGAGTATTTGTTGTCCGCGCTCCCCCCGCGGCTCTGCTGGTTTCCCGGCAGCGGTGAGCCATTTCTATGGAATTTAGATCGGCATTCTGCCGCCCGGTGACCGAACCTGCCGCATCTATTGCAGTCCCCCTGAAACTTTACTCCTCCCTGGGGGGCGGATGTCTGTCGCACCCCTTGGTTATTGTGAACCGCCCGGTGGGGGCAGTTTCTCCGGAAATGGCCGTGCTGGCGGCACCCGAAGCACACTGGTCCTTTACTTTGATCGTTTTGCCCTGCTGGCATCATTTGTTTTAGAGCGGCAGCCAACGCAACACTGTGAATTTGCGCCTTCTGTTCCTCCCACACCAAGCGTTCCCGTGCACAGGCTTCAATCATTTCAACGAGTGTCGCCCCCACTGGTAATTGAGCCAAAAGTCGTTTGCAAGTGGGGTTCGCATTTTGCATAGCCAATTCTTTCACCATGGTGGCTCGGATTTCCGGTTGCATATTAGGCGCTTTATCGATCGCCTCTTTTATTCGGTCCACAAATTGCATAAACGGTTCCTGTTCCCCTTGCACGATCTTAGTATACGGAGGGCTTACTGTGCCCATTTGCGGCAATTGCTCGAATACCCACAAAGCGCACTTCTGTGATTGTTCTCTAATACGGGGGGCTAGCCGCGCTTGACGCTGGGGATCAGTGAACAGCCCTTTTCCCGTTAACATATCCAAGGTGGCCGTGGACAGGGGATCAGCAGCGGGAAGAGCCATATTTTCCATCATTTTTACTTCTAATCGCTGCTCCCATTTTTGCAAAAACAGCATATTTTGAGTAGGGGTCAGCAACGTCTCCATCAGCAATTTGATATCATAAGGCACCAAATCAGTATGCGTTAACAAAGTCCCGATCTGCTGCCTCACCAGACGATTGTCTGTGCCATAGTCCATTATGTTCTTTTGAATTTTATTAATCATGTTCCAGTCAAAGGACACCCATTCTGGCGCATTGCCCCGGCGAACCACTGGCATCAGTATCGGCTGCATTGTCAAATCTCCCTCTAATGACGCATTCTGTATCACCGCTCGCCACCGCTTTCTGTGATCGAACGTCTCGTCTCTCTCTGGCGGGGCTGAATCCCAGGAGGGGAGGGGGTTCCCTGTCAAACGTCTCATTCCGCGGAACCTGCCTCCACCCTCCGTGCCCTTTTGAGTATTTTTCCTGTCCCTTTCTCTTTGCTCATCCCATTCCTCCAACAATTCCTGTGTCTTTATTCTCTCCTCCTCTCCGGGCGATAGGGGCGCTCCCAACTCCCTTTTTTCCCAGGGACTCCACCGTCCTCTTTCCCCATATCGCGCCATCAACCACTCCTCCGCATCCTTCCAATTGCACTCCTGGCTCAGTACCTGCTTCTTTGCTCTTTCCCTATTTTCAAAAACCTCTCGATCATCCCAATGCTTTGGATCCATTCGCGGGGGACGCGCATCTGGTGGGACTTCATAGGCTCCCTCTCTATTCTTTTTCCATTTTGACAGATCAGGGTAAATTTTGTCTGGAATGTCCTCATCCATGGGCAAGGGGACATCGGCTGGGTCAGATGGAGCCGTGGGAACAGCAAAGGGGGCTTCCTTGGGGAGTGGGCTGGTGTACGGAGGGAGGCTGTCAGTGGGACCCCCCATCGCTGTTTTTTCTGCCTCTGTCAGAGGGCACAACTCGGTGTTTGCGGACACGGGGTTCATGAAATGCCGAGAATCACAGTCCTCGCTAATTTCCTCCCCGCTGTCCGTCCCCAAAGCCCTCTGCAGTGCCTTCTTTGCCTCGACCTCCCCGTGAAGCCTGGTCATAACTCTATTCATTGTCCCGTAAGTGGAGACCAAGCGCTGTGCCTCCGCATTCCCACTTTGCACTGAGTCCCACAAATTCGTCCCAATGTCTATCCAAGTTTGTTTCACAAACACGTCCTTCAATCGTTTAAGGTGACCTCTCCGCCGTGCCCACTGACAGACAGCGGCGGCATCCTTTTCCTTTAAATGGCAGTCGTACTTCAAAGCTAATTCGCACAGCAACCGGAGCGCTGCCTGCTCCGAGACCGATACGGTCGTTCCCATCCCGCGTTCCCTGACTCACCGGTCAGTTCCCTGACCCACTGGTCAGTCGTGGCCACTTTTCCTTTTCCCGCCTTTCTTTTGGCGTCCGCCTCTCGGGCGTCCGGGGGACCCTTTGGCTCCTGGCCGCGGCGATCCACTCCCGTCCGGGATGCTAAGCCTCGGGCTCCTATGGCGTTCGATCGCAATCACGTCGGGGTCACCAATTGCCAAGTTGCGCAACGAGGGAGAACGCAGAGACCAATATGATCTATAAGTTCTACTTTATTGCTGTACACAAGCCATATTTATCCTTCAGGTTTACAGCGCAGTATGTTGCTGATTAACACATCAGAAGGTTGCTTTGATTAACTCAGCGAGTTTCGGCAAACAAGACTAACAAGATTAACAAGGGAAAACAAGCTTAATAGACTTATACCTCAGGGTTGCATCGCACATGTTATCAATCAATAACTTGGTAAACCACAATAAACAAGCTTAATGGTTTCATTGACTGTTACTATCGTCTTTTCGCATTGGCGCTTCCTGCCGTTTACATAGCATATGTCATTCATCATTTAACTCGGAAAGTATCAATCAACACCTTGCAAATTGGCTTAACTAGCTTAACGAGCGGTAGACCGGCAAACAAGCTTAAACGGTTTCGCTAACAAGCTTAGGGGTTTGCTAACAGGCTTAAGGGTTTAAGGGTTTCATTAACTTTTTACAGTCTCCTTTCCGTCTTAGCGCTTTCTCAATCTTCCGGCCGTATCAGCGCAGGCTGCTCCGTTTCCGATCTCCTTGTTCCGTGCGTTTGTCGTGTTGCGCAAGGGTCAGCCGTGTCGCGCAAGGGTTAGTTGATTGCAGCAGTCTCTTACTTCGTTCTGGCCCATGTTCCCCCAATCCCATAGTCCTTAGCAAAAACCACTCTCTCCACAACAAATAACGTTAAAGTTAAATGGCTCCCTGTCCCAAAAGGGCTCACAATCTAAAAAAAATGCAGAACACCACCAGCAACAGCCACTAGGCAAGACACTGCGCAGGGGTAAAGAGGGACAATTGCTCTCCCCCTGCTAAATATAAGAGGAGCACCACTGGAAAAAGTGTCTCTTGCCCAGTAAGCCGGGCAAGAAGTTGCCAACTTAGAAGTTGCTAGAGGTATTGTGTCCTGTCAAAAAAGGGTATGCTGAAGGTGGAAAGAGATAATGTTGCACTCTTTTTCTCCTCCTCTGGTTTACTGGGCTATTGCCCCACTTGGGGGTCCAGCTGTCTTTTTTTCCCTTGCAACATTGGTGTGTGTGTGTGTGTGTGTGTGTGTGTGTGTGTGTGTGTGTGTGTGTGTTAGTTATGTGGATCTCTGGGGAGCTCTGCAGGGCTCCCCAAGCATTGTAAATCATTACTGTAAGTGAATGCAATTGCATTTTATACACACTACAAAGCTTGGGGAGCATCCTTGGAGGGGGGGCTCCAGGGCTCCCCGTATCCTCTGGACATTAGTGCGGTCCTAGAGATTGCACTGCTGCCTTCCCCCATCCCTTAAAGGGCTAGAAGCAAGTGCTTCCCAGTGTGGCGGGTCATGACCCACCACTCTGTGAACCACTGCACTAGAGTATTAAGACCCTCTTTTTTTTCCCTTTCACATAGGTAGGTAGAGGAGATTGGGAGGCTGCTGCCCTATCCTCTGGTCATGAGAGGCCAGGATTGTCCCCAAGAATTATATCCTTCCTGGGTTTCCATTTTGGAGCAATGCTGTTTCTGATGGTGGCTGGATTTCAGATGGCAAGGAAGCACCTTCATCCCTTAATCATGTAGTTAGCCAGCAAACTGTCACTTATAGTAATGAGAACTCAATAGCGGTACATGAATTGCAGACATCACACCTACAAGGATATGAACAGTTGGTGCTAAAAATAGTGTTACCTTGCCGAAGAGGTGTCTTCCCAAAGAAAAGGAAGGACTTATTTAATTCATAATGATATTGATGGTCTCAGAGCTGCTGCATCTATACCTTACCATACAGGGCCCAGCCAGCCACTTCTATCTTTGGGAAGCCCAGTCTTGAACACAGCAGTGCCCAGGGCTCCTAGCAGTGCCCAAATGGCAACTCCTGAATTCTGAGCCCGTCGAGATACCACCAGAGGTCTCCTCGGGGGGGGGGGAGTGTTTGCTCCCTTCCCTTGGGTAAACCACAGCTGACAGCAATGGGTCTCCTTGGCTCTGTGTCTGCATTTGAACCAGTGCAGAGTCATGAAGACTTGTGCTGGGCCACCCAGCTGGGGAGAGGGTTCAGGATACGGCAGCAGAAGCTGCTGCCATCTCTAGCCTCCTCCCATGCTTGATCCTCCCCTCCTCTCTCCCTGCCCCCCCCCACCACTCTGAAGTGGCTTACCACTGGCCAGCGCTGCTGGAGTGTCGGCCGGCCTCCTGCTCAGTATTGAAGCCCAGCACCGCCTGGGTTCCAAACTGGGCCAAGCACCAGTACTCGCTCCTCCTGTGTTGCTGTGACACTTTTTTAGTCTGTGGTACTCACGTACTTCCAGCAATAGAGCCCTCAGGATCAGACTCTCAGACTACTGTGAACAATGGGAAAATTGAGAAATTGTCAATATCCCTTACGCTGGATGAAAGTGTGTTAGCCTATAACAGTGGGCAGTGGAAAATGTGTAAATGTGGCTACTGGTTGACCATAAAATGAAGGTCATTTGAATTGGATGCTGCTCAATATTTGCAAGCCTCATTGATGAGGATGTACCTCTGGGTACGTAGGTTAATATATGGAGGGTTGGTCTTGAAAAGCAAGAATTTTGGTGGATGCAGCTTCTCCCATCATAGCAAGAAAGCAAGGGAAAATACAGCTGCTGACATTTTCCTCCTTGGACTCTTTGAAAGATGCGCAAGCCCTGCTCCACTCTGAATGAAACAAACCTCATATGAAGCATCTTGCAGGAACCCTGTTGCATTTAAGTACGACAGCAATTTGGCACAAGGAACAAAAAGCATGAATAGTCATTCTTTCTGTGCTGCAGTCACATGCTGATAACCCAGCATCAGTGTTACTAGGTAGGTGAGTGAGAGGGTGTGTGTTCGTGTGTTTAAAAGAAGAAATATTCCCTGCTCTTCATCTAATTTTTATAAGCAAGCACCAGCTCATGCTGATTCCTAAGACTAAAATCCTATACTTTGTTACCTGAGTGTAATCTTCACTGCACTCAATGGAATTTACTACTTCCGAGTAGATGCCTCTAGGATTGTATTCCTACTCTACCTGGCAAGATAAGAGAGTTTGGCAATAGTTTGAACTTCAAGAATAGGCTATTTATTGAGCTAGCACAATTGCAATTTCGGCAATATTTCTAACTTTTAAATGGTATTAGCCTTTCCCTTTTTAATTCTGTTATTTCTAATCTTCACTTTTTGCTCCCCTGCCATGGAGCTGGTGATGCATCTGTAACTACTGGCAACGCGTTATCATGGCAGGGCCTTCTCTTAACCTGAGCTTTGGAAGGGTTAGGCTGGGTAGAAAAAGTCCTAATGAGATATTTGCTGCTTACTTCCTGCATTATATAGCTATGCCAAAGCTTTGTGTGATTCAATTTCAACTTTAAAATCTCTTTTCCTCTTCCCTCTCTTTAATTTTTCCTATGCCTAAAAATGCGGGTGTAAGGAATCCTCAAACTCTTGTAAAAACACAAATTGTCCTACAGTGTTGTTCTTCTAAGATCAAGGTTTTGCTTTATGGCTGAGTATAATTTCTGTTTGGATGTGGTGGTGGTGCAGTGGGTTAAACTGCTAAGCTGTGAGCTTGCTGACTGGAAGGTTGGCAGTTTGAGACTGCATGACAGAGTGAGCTCCCATTGCTTGTCCCAGCTCCTAGCAGTTGGAAAGCACATAAAAATATGAGTAGATAAATAGGTACCACTTCAGTGGGAAGATAATGGTGTTCTGTGCGCCTTGGCGTATAGTCATGACAGCCACAAGACCACGGAAGCTTGTCCTTGGACAAACGCTGGCTCTTTGGCTTAGAAACGGAGATAAGCACCACCCCCTACAGTCGGTCATGACTAGACCATTCGATCGTGGGGAAACCTTTACCATTACCTTATAGTTTCTGCTTGCCTCACTTCCCCAAGTGGTGAGAGTGCTTCCAAAGGTACAGTGCTACCTGGCTTCAGGCTTCACCATGAAACTTTGGAGTGCCAACCACAAGCCTACAGATGACTTTTGGCCGAGGACCTCCTGTGATCTGAAGCTAACTATTCTTGTAATGAAAATGGCTGAAAAGGCATTGCAACTCCATGGAGTTGCTGGGCTGTTTGTGTCTGTGTCTGAGTTTCGAACCAGGTGACCTTTTAAAACATCTTTTTTTAAAAGGTTATTTGTCAGCTTTTCAAATCCCTGGAGAATAATAGCCATTTTGTTACTCCTACTGTTGGCAGCTGGTCCCGTTAAGTAATGATTGCCCAGCTAAACCCCTAAATTTGAGGAGTCTGCAATAAACGACCTCTCTTAAATCACTTTTAACCAAACTAGCACGTGATTAGTTACTTGCCTGTTAGGATCAAGACTAGAGAGCGATTAATAATCAGGGTTGTTTAAAAAAAAAAACAAATGCACAAGAAAAGCGTTCATAGTAGCAGCTGGTGTTATAAATAAGCTTTATGGTTATGTCTTTCCACTAAATGTCACGGCAGCTTCGATCACGCAATGTAGTAATTTTCTGTCTTGTTCTTTCATATTATAGAGATTGAACTAGATTTGCAGCAGGTGGTGTTCTGCAGTGAGCTTCCTGGGCAATTTTTTTTTAAAAAAAGAGTGTTGACCTCTTCTTTTGATGAGATGATTGCTTATGAGACAACTAGCAATTACTGTTCTTTCAGGAACATGGGTACATATTAGCAGATTAGAAGATCTGGGAATGCCAGAGTATGTTATTATACATATATTGTATAGCTATGGTGAACGATTGTTTTTTTTTAAAATGTGCATATTTCACAGTATTCTATTGCAAAAGCATAGGACATATCAGTGTTGTGTTCTCTTTGCAAAATGCTGGTGTGTCCTCTACACCCAAGGGTTCTCAAACTTCCCCCTACCACGACTCACCTGTTCTGTGACAGAAAGCGCCGCAACTCACCTCTTTCTTCGGCATTGGGCCTCCTTAGGCCTCTGGCAACAACTGGAAGTCACTTTCAGAAACCTGGAAGCAAACCAGAAATGCCTTTCTGACTGCTTCTGAGGCCTGTGGAAGCATCGTTCGGCTTCCAGTTATGCCCGGAGGGCAACAATTTGGATCCAACCAGATGCAAGTTTGAGTGGGAGGGCCCAATCCAGGACCCACTGGACATGGGGTAGTGACCTGCCAAATGGGTCAAGCCCCACAGTTTGAGAAATCCTGCTCTAACATATTTAAACTTGTCATCTATTTTTCAGCTTGTAAGCTGGACATCAGTCTACATAGATGTGCGGTAGAACTTCTATTATTCAGACTTGATTTTAGCTGACAGTATTTGCTTTTGACATTAATGTTGTTCCCCAGGACTGAATGTAGGCCTATGTCTGTACTACATTTTATTGTGTCCCCATTTCTCTTAAATCTTGACTGGCAAAACATAAGGCTGGCTGTGTGCCCTCTCCAAAAGCCCAGAAGAGTCTAGGGTTGGGGGCATTACCTCGAGCAGTGCTCCTGAAAACACGGCATGAGTGACACATGGGGCGCAATCAGTGGTGTCATCTGTTAATGAACAGAGGGAACGCTGGGCGGGACTT
>JAJKFI010000060.1:6664526-6704563 GCA_029204185.1 Lerista edwardsae | reverse complement strand
AAGTCCCGCCCAGCGTTCCCTCTGTTCATTAACAGATGACACCACTGGGCGCAATCCTGAACTGAGTTAGGCCGGCATAAACTAAGCCAGCAAAGTTTGGCTGGCACAAGAGACACTGTAAAGTATGTTTGGACCACTTTCGGAGTCAGAGAGGTCAGCCCACAGACGTGGGCCATCCTCCCTGCCTCTGATAGTAGTCCAAACATGCTTTATGGTGGCCCTCGTGCTGGCCAAACTTTGCTGGCTTAGCTTATGCCGGCCTAACTCCAGTTTAGGATCTTTCATATTTCACCAGACACTTGCTACAAGCAAGGTTGCCTTAATGTAAGTAACAGGCTGCACAATGAGAGACTGAATTTAAATATATCTGGATTTGTCAATTATTAATCACTGTGGCTCCTGTCCTGCTACCCACCATCTGAAATCCTGCATCCAGCCTGCAGGTCTTTGCAAAGAGATCCTTAGCTAAAAGGAAGCAGCCGAAGGCCTTCCAGCTATTTAATAATCCCTGCATTTCAGTTGATAAATGTTTATATATAGTGTCGCCTTAACATTCAGTTCATGGGATTTGAAATGGATGAGACGTTTAATCCAGCCCTGAGAAATCTGAATTTGAGCTGGAAGATTTAGTCCAGATTGTGGGCGAACGAAGGAGTAGATTTGCACTAATCATTTTAGCTTCCTGTAGCTGTGCAAGGATTTAGGATGCAAGGTGTGACTGGAATGGATCCAAAGCACATTTGAATGCTGGAATCTAGATGAATTATTCAACTCATGCTTGTTTTTCCCATTCAGTGCTGGTGCAAACCCATTCAGGTGGTGAATGGGTCTCAAGCCAAGGAACAAGAGGAGACCTCCAGGGCCTGAAACACTCCCACAGGATGCAGCATGCCCCCTGTTGGCATGGCTGCATCGGCATGGGGAGTGATTTAGGATTGGGTTGCCCCCCTTTAAAGATCTAAAGATTTCCCCATCAGTGGTTTTCTGTTGCCTGCTATGGAACCTGACCCTTTTTCTGCAAGGTTTATTTTCTTCCTAAAACCGGTACAAAAAAAATAAATCAGAATTATTGTAGTGTAGTGTGATGCAGTGACTGTTTTCTTAAACAGGAAAAAACGTATCTATGCATTTAGCCAACATGGCTATATGGGTCATCCATGTTCAGAGGTAAGGGTGGGAAAGTGTTTGCCCTGTGTTTGCCTGGGTTGGGTTTATGCAAACATTTCCTTCCAAATACAGTAGGCCCACGTTATCCACAGGGTTCAGTTCCTGGAACCACCATGGATACTGAAATCCCCAGATCCTGAATTCTGCAGATTTGGGGGGCCCTTTCAGCCTCCAAGGGATGTGATGGTGCTGCGGGTTAAACCACTGAGCTGAGCTTGTTGACAGGAAGGTTGGGAGTTCGAGACCATGTGACGGAGTGAGCTCCCATTGCTTGTCCCAGCTCCTGCCAACCTAGCAGTTAGAAAGCACCTACAAACGCGAGTAGATAAATAGATACCACTTCAATGGGAAGGTATCGGCGTTCCGTGCGCTACGGCATATAGTCATGCCAGCCACATGATCATGGAAGCTTGTCCTTGGACAAATGTTGGTTCTTTGGCTTAGAAACAGAGATGAGCACTACCCCCTACAGTCGGTCATGACTCGACCATTCGGTCATGGGGAAACCTTTACCTTTACTGGCTTTTTTAGCCTCCAAAGGCAACCAGAGTAGTGCTTGAGTTTGCACATATCTGCCCGGGACCAACTTCCAGTTTTCACTATTTACTTTAATAAATGGCCTCACAAAGTTGTTGTGGTGATAGCATGGGTGAATCTCACCTCTGTGAACTACAGCAGGGGTCTCCAAACTACAGCCTGGAGGCCACATCTGGCCCACCACAAGATTTTATCTGGCCTTCAGCAACTTGCTTTTTTTATCAAACATTTGCTAATGTTTGACATTTTAACTCATTATATATTCTGCAGAATCTAAGCTTTGTTCTGAAGCCTGAAGAGGCTATGGGTACATGCCTGGTCTAATCAAAATATATCTTATATAGATCTATGTACATTTTGCCATTCATACCCCAATAGGATTGGTTTTTAATGGGAACTGTTACAGTGTTACTGAACTATTTGCCACAACAGATGTCCAGATCATAAATAATGACACTGAGCTTGGTTACTGACTTGTAGGGAATGTCGACTCATTGTGCCACTCCCAATTCACTGTATGGAGGGGGACTATGGGAAATGTCTTGGGGAATGTCTTGGAAAGACTTCAGTACCAGCAGCACGAAATCTGTCTTGCATACCAAGTTGCCCATATTCCCCCAGTGCTCAAATGGGTGAACCAGCTTGGTGTAAAGCCCCCCAACATGCATACAAATTGCATGAAGTATGTACATCTTATCCATTCCTGTAACAAATGCAGTGCCAATGAGAAACCTGGCATGAAAGGAAGTTGCAATAATAATATAACCATAGCCAAGTTAAATGTGCCTCTCAGCTGCCTTGGTTTATGGAATTAAAACTAGCAAACGTTCAAAAGCACTGATCATTCTGTTCTATTTTTATCAGTTTTTCTATATACGTTTACTTTCACCAAGTGCAGTTTCCAATAAAGCGCCACCATTTATTAACATGTGCTGCCCTCCCTAACTCCGAGAGTAGTTCACACGCACTTTACAGCACAACTGCGATACTCCTGGGCCAGCACAAATCCCTTGTACTTGCCTAACTCCAGGTTAGGATTGCACCCTGAATGAACCAACGCTGCTGATTAGCAATGTGAGCTTGAGCAGGACATCCTTCTAAGACTTTCTGGTCCCATCAGCACATTGATATGTAAGGAACACCCAAGAGCTGGCCAACTGTGTGGGCTGTGATGCCCCCTGAGCAGGAGGGATGATTGACAGACTGAGTCACATAGCTTTCTCTAGGGTACAGGCTGAAGCATTTTAGAAATGGCTCATACCACTGTGTTACCATTCCTCCTCCAACAAATTAAAAAAAAAGAAACACCAAACAAGTCAAGAATACACAAACAGGCACTGGGAAGAAAGAGGGGGAGGCTACGTGTTACATGTAGAAACATGCTACATGTTATGCCTAAAATTCCACTCAGGTGGGCAGTGTCGATGTGATCACCCAGTTCGAGCCATTGTTTTTCTCAGTGTTCTGCAAGGAAATTATATTGCTTGAAAAGCATTCCAAGAACTTGTTCAGTATTCCTTGGAAACACTATTGCTCAAGAGCGGACTGTTTGAAGTTTGACTCTTAAACCTTTCATTTAAAAAAGAAAAGAAAATGAGATGCTGTGCAACAATTTAGGACGAAAACGAGGCTGGCCTGAAATGGGGCTGGCCTGACAGAGGGGTAGGCAAATGGACTGCTTTGTGTGAGCTACCCATCAACAGCAAAAGCCAAAAAATGAAAAAAAAAATTCATTCATTTACAAAACTGATTTTTTTTCTGCCAGCAAAAAAGTGTAAAATATATGATGAGGAAAAGTTTGTACTTTCAGTACCTTGTACTGAAAAGTTTGGAAACCCTGAACTAGAGGAAAGGAGAGTAGAACAAACATGTTTTCTATTGTTGCTCTTTGAATGGGCCTCTGATTTGGTTACATATTTGTGGACTAATCAGCACTTCTGACAAGTTGATCAATGATTCACTTCTTTCATCCAGTAATAAGTGAGTATGTAAACCAGTGGGTTTCCCCCCCCAAATGTTATGCTTTTAAGTGTTCTGTCAGGAACTCCTTTGTGTGGCAAAGTACACGGCACCCTGTGGCACTTTTTGTACTGGCTAATAAACCAGGCCTACATGAACTGGAAGTGTGCCCAAGAACACATCCCAAAGTCTTTGCAGCTTCACTTTAATCAATCACCACTCTCACCACTCTCCTGAGACCTGTCTCTCTTGGGACTCAGGACCATGCACTATATCAGCATAACAACCTTGTGAGGTAAATTAGACTGAGGGCACAATCCTAAACTGAGTTAGGCTAGTATAAACTAAACCAGCAAAGTTTGGCTAGCACAAGGGCCATTGTAAAGTATGTTTGGACCACTCTCGGAGTCAGAGAGGCCAGCACACAGATGTGTTTATTTTTCCAGCCCTCGACACAGTGCCAGATATTTGATGCGGCCCTCTGGCTAAAAAGTTTGGAGACCTCTGGTGTAAACAGATACTGGCTGGCTGCAGCTGCAGCCTATGGATTGCATTTAAAATCTCTCCTTTCTTGTGTAAACAGGCTACTGGAGATTCAGTTGCCTTGTTAAGAGCAGCCTTTGTTGTGTTATGTAAACAGACATGTGGGCACTTGCAGGCAGGCTACTGGAGACTCAGTTGCCTCATTAAGGGCTCAATCCTAAACTGAGTTAGGCCGGCATAAACTAAGCCAGCAAAGTTTGGCCAGCACAAGGGACACCGTAAAGTGTGTTTGGACCACTCTTGGAGTCAGAGAGGCCACCACACAGACGTGAGCCATCCTCCCTGACTCCGAGAGTAGTCCAAACATGCTTTATGGTGGCCCTTGTGCTGGCCAAACTTTGCTGGCTTAGTTTATGCCAGCCTAACTCCAGTTTAGGATTGCTGTCTGAGATTATGATGATAACCAGACCAAAGTCCCCCTGTGATTTCCTGACCTGTGATGGGCCCCAGTCTAGTGCTTTCACCCCTACCCTACACTGTGTGTCAATGTTTCCGGGGAAGATTAGTATTAGTGGACAAGCTGTCCTTCAGGGAAACTTGTCCACCATTATAACTCTTCTCATTTAAGAACCCCTCACAATCTTCTGAAGGGTGTTAAGCAGAAGAGCTTGCAATTTATTCTTGATGAAGAATATGCATAATTGCTTATTTGTATATTCATGATCATAAAAAAAGATTCTGAAATGCCTATTCACTAAAATTAAATGAGAAGCAAAGATCAAGGAAGGGCTGTATGAGGGGGGGAAAATAGATATGCTAAAACTGGATGGAATGGGTAATTCCCCCCCCCAAATGCAAGGGAAAGCAAGTAGATAAAATCTGAAGCTTAATTCATGTATATGCATGAACCACCAAGCGCAAAACAGACAATGAAGGACTAAATTAAAAACCATAAATAAAGCTGGAAATTAAAATTCCCAATAACAGGGAGACAAAAAGCAATCAACATAGGTAGCCAGGAGTGCCAAGTATTAATAAGGCATTAGGCAATGACAAGAAAAAATGAAAACAGAAACAAAAGAATCTTAGCTGGATTTTTTTAGAATTATGATAATCAGGAGGGATTTTTTTCAAATAAAATGTGGGGAGGGGGTTCCTGTGTTTTTCTTTGTGATCCCACTGCTGTCATGGGTTGTATGTATATGTGCAGAGCTGACTTCAGAACCTTGGAGAATGTTTTTCAAATCAATGTTCTATCTCAGTTTATCCCCCCCCCCATTATAATGTTTATTTCCCCCCCCCAGTTATAATTAGCCTATCTCAAAATTATGAACAGGATTTGCACATTTTCTCTTTTGTCATTTGCAGCTAATGAATTTCAATGTGAGAAAAAAGGTGCTTATTTCTGGCCATCATTTGTTTACTGATGCCATTTCCCACTTAGTTACGTCATTTCCAGCCCTCAGCATTGGCTATGAATGCTGTTGGCCCACTATATGAAACGAGTTTGACACCCCTGTTCTAGCCTTTTAGATAGGAAATGGCCGTTAGTTTGCTGATGTCATACCTGAGTCAAGGATAGTCAGATGGATTGCTAGCCCAACAAGGGTCATGAAATGTGACAATCAGACCCATGGATTAGTCTGAGCGGAGTGCTTAGCTTCTGTAATAGGCTTGTCTGTAGGTATTGGGGTTCCTGGATATTGGTTGGAGGACAAATCCCTGATCAGGATCTGGCTTGGTCTAGCCAGAAATGGAGTAACCCATTTGTGTGTGTGATTTCTTAAGTGCAGGCCTAAACTATTTCTATAATTAGAGCTTTAGAAACATGTGACAGCCTCCCACTTTGATGACTGCCAACGCTTACCAAAAAAAGCAAACAAAACATTGATACTTTTCTTTGAGGAAGTGCCCAGGTGAAAGCTTGTTTGTTAGAAGGAGAAATTGTATTTGTTTAAAAGCAAAGCAATAATGAAAAAAGAGCGAAAAGAAAGTGGAGAACCACACTCTGACATCATGGGCAAATGCAGTAAGTTGATCTATTTTACTTATTTATTTGAGGAGTTTCTATCCCGCCTTTCCCATGCCAAAGCAAATGTCCAAGGCAGATGGCATGGTTAAGCTTTTCTAAACCAGTATTTTTCATTGGGGGTTTTACAAACAGAATACTGTGTATTTGATTCACCAAATCCTCAGTCCCAGATGTAGCCTTCACAGTGTGATTCTCTCCTCTGGCTGCGTGCCATTGAGTTTCAGCAGGCAATTGTAAGTCAATCCTGGGCACGGCCTCAAGGTTGTACTCTGTTCTTTTGCCAGCTGGCCTTCTCACATACTCCCCCGCAACTCTCACTTGCAGTGACCCTGTCCTGCCACAATGAGAACAGCAGCTTATCACAGCCTAACTTTCTGTCTCCCATCCGAAAAATAAGACTACGGATTCTCCTGCTTAGCTTCAGGCAGTACCGGTAGCTCAACCATGAGTTCACACCTCCTGACCAGTTGTGCACAGGGCTAGCTCAAGACCACCTGAGGCAGTGTGCCAAATGCTACCTCCCCTTACCAATGATGTACGTCTCCCTCGTTGTCTTCCTCATCACTCTGCTCTGCTCCTCTTCCTTTTCCAGTTCAGGGACTGAAAGGAACCGTAGGCACAAACTGCTGCCTGAGGCAACCATTTCAATTGGCCTCATGGATATGCCAGCCCTAGCTGTGTGGGTTTGGAGATCCCTAATCTTAACTGACAATGCTGATTTTAGTTACAAGAAACCCAGATTTCAATCTCTTTTTATCTATGAAGCTTGCTTTGTGGTCTTGGGCCCCATGTAGTCTCTTCTGGTAGAGGAGAACGTAAGAATTGCCCTGCTGGATCATCTAGTCCAGCTTCCTGTATCTCACAGTGACCTGTCAGATAAGAACATAAGAAGAGCCCTGCTGGATCAGGCCAAAGGCCCATCTAGTCCAGCTTCCTGTATCTCACAGTGGCCCACCAGGTGCCCCAGGGAGGCATGAGACAACAAGATGCATCCTGTTGCCACTCCCTTGCACCTGGTACCAGTAGCCCACCACCTTTTAAGGAGGTTGCACAATCCATCATGGCCTATAGCCCACGATGGACCTTTCCTCCAGAAATCCGTCCAATCCCCTCTTAAAGGCATCAAGACCAGATGCCATCACCACCTCCTGTGGCAAAGAGTTCCACAGATTAACTACCCGCTTAGTAAAAAAGTACTTCCTTTTATCTGTTTTGACTCTCCCAACCCTCAGTTTTAGCAGATGCCCCCTGGTTCTGGTGTTTTGAGAGAGGGAAAAGAACATCCCTCTATCGACTCTATCCCTTCCATGCATAATTTTGTATGTCTCAATCATGTCCCCCCTCAGGAGCCTTTTTTCTAGACTGAAGAGCCCCAAACGCTGCAGTCTTTCTTCATAAGGGAGGTGCCCCAGCCCTGTAATCATTTTTGTCGCTCTCTTCTGCACCTTTTCCAGCTCCACTATGTCCTTTTTGAGATGGGGCGACCAGAACTGTACACAATATTCCAGGTGCAGCCTTACCATCGACTTGTACAATGGCATGATAATATTGGCTGTTTTATTCTCAACCCCCTTTTTAATGACCCCAAGCATGGAATTGGCCTTCTTAATTGCTGCTGCACACTGGGTCGACACCTTCATTGAATTGTCCACCAGCACCTCAAGATCTCTCTCCTGAGCTGTCACAGACAGCTCTGAACCCATTTTGGCCCCAATGTGCATCACTTTACATTTGTCTATGTTGAAACGCATCTGCCATTTGGCTGCCCATTCCCCAGGATGCCTCAGGGCATTGGGCTGGTGCGGGATGTTGTGTATGTGTGGAGGGTTGTGGGAGTGATCTGACTCTCTCCAAGTCAAGGAGGAGGGGAATAGTTTGTTTTTTTTATGAGCCCAGTTCCAGACCTGAAGCTTGCCCATTACTTGTTACATGTAACTCGGTATTTGTTCTTTTAAACTTTTCATTCGTGTTGAGGATTCCAGTTTTCTTTTTCTACCTACCCTCTAATTATCCTGAGATTTGTTTTAGCCATCATTAAGAAGTGTATCATCCATGCCATTATGAAAACCTTGACAGGTACAATGTTCTGCAGAACACTGCTTAGTATTTCTTTCAAATCTGAAACTATTATTAGCTATTACTCTAGGGGTTGTATGTGTGTGATCTTTTTGGTTGTGTATTTTGTGGCGGGGGATGAGACAGAGCAGCACAGCTGCGTACAAAGTGCTACGCGCACTTGTGAAAACATTCACCACCACCCTCAAAAAAGCATCTTCCCCTTTCACGGAGGTGTGTGTTGGATAAAAGGGCAGAGAGTGTGTGCTGGTTACCAAGGCAACCAGTCCGATGCTCCCTGTTTTCCTGTGCTGCCTCCTTGAAGCTGTTAGCACAAAGTGCACCAAGCCAAAGGGCTTGTTTGCTTCTGCAGCAGGCAAGTGTTCCTTCCTTCTTCCCTGCCAAGTCACTCAGAGTAGGAACCAGTTGTCTGACTTCGCTCACCCTCTATTTATTTAGCAGCATCTGTATTCATAGCACTTTTCACAGAGTGAGAAAACAGACAGTTACCTGTCCTGAAGTTTCATGGCCTAAAAGATGATTGGCCATGTGGCACCCCAATGTGATCCCTGATTGTCTGGGATCATGCTGAGAAAGAGAGAGGAGTCTTTTCAATTTTTTCTTAAAATGGCCTGGCATCAGTGGCCTGGCAGAGGAACTGTGACTGTAAACAGGCCTGAAATCATGTGCAGAAAAAGGGCAAGGCAGGGTTGTCTTTAAGGGACCTGTTTGGTTAATACTGTAGTCCTGAGTCAGGCCTATTCAGTAAAGAAGTGTTTCTCAAAGTGTGGGTGGGGGCCCGCTTGGTGGGTAGTGACCTGATATCAGGTGGGTCATGGGGAGCTGGAAGCAGCCATCTTGGAAGCTGCAATCCTTAGTCTTGCTATATTCCTTTTGTGAGTGTTAACAGTTTGAATTTTCAAGTGAGGGTTTTTTTTTTTAAAAAAAAGGTTTGTAGTTCAGTACTTTTACGTAATATTTGATCCTAATCTTGCTTTCTGATTAGGTACTGAGTTCATGGAAGAGTCAAGTGGAAGAGTCAAATGGATCTGCTGCTTAATCTCTTAGCCCTTATTCTGCACCAGCTCTCAGGTTGTATTGGGACTGTGGCAGGCAAGGAACACATGCATGCACACACACACACACACACACACGCGCGCGCGCGCACACACACACACACACACACACACACACACACACACACACACACATCCTGGCTGTGATTCCAGTGCAGATCTGACATCCTTGTTATTTAGAAAATGAAAGCAATACATGCAGGGCCAAGGGGCACATTAAAAGTAATGTGAAGTTTGACCATTGGCTACTGCATATCCACTCCCTCTGGATTTGGTCCCTGGTACTTTGTAGAGGGACGTGGTGGCGCAATGGGTTAATCTGCTGATGCTGGGCTTTCTGACTGGAAGGTTGGGAGTTCAAGACGATGCGACGGAGTGAGCTCCCATTGCTTGTCCCAGCTCCTGACAACCTAGCAGGTCGAAAAATGCAAGTAGATAAATAGGGACCACTTTGGTGGGAAGGTAACGGCGTTCTGTGCGCTACAGCGTATAGTCATGCTGGCCACATGACCACGGAAGCTTGTTCTCAGGACAAATGCCGGCTCCACAGGCTTAGAAACGGAGATGAGCACCGCCCCCTACAGTCGGTCACGACTAAACATTCGGTCATGGGGAAACCTTTACCTTTTTACTTTGTAGTTGCATAGAGCAGTCTTGTCATATGAAGCCTACATCACGTATGGCTCTGCTTGCAATTACGTTTTTGACTCCAGTGGGCCCTCAGTATATGTGGGGGATCTGTTACATGATCCTCTGTGGATACCGAACTCTACAGACAATGAAATCCACAGGGGGAGCCATGCCAGAAACCCTTAAGTGCCATTCTCATCCAGGAGGTCCTCTGAGGCCCTTTAGCCATGGGATTGGCACCTGTGGTTATTCAAATTCACAGATGTCGAGCCTGCAGATAAGGCGGGGGGGGGGCTTATCTGCAGCCTTGACATCTGTGTATTCGAATAACCACAGGTGCCACACCCACTGTATAGCTCTGTGTTAAAGAACATAAGAAAATAAGAAAAGCCATGCTGGATCAGGCCAAAGGCCCATCTAGTCCAGCTTCCTGTATCTCACAGTGGCCCACCAGATGCCTCAGGGAGCGCACAAGGCAAAAACATACTTGTATATCCCACTGCAACTCCCCTGCATCTGGCATTCTAAAGTAGCCTATTACCCTTGCACCACCCCCAAGGAAGACAAAAGAATGGTGTTGGGGTTTAACTTTATTAAACACCAAGGTAAATCATGTAACCTATAATACCCATCCCTCCCTCCTCCAGTTTGCAGGAGGAGGAGAAAATTCTCCCACCATAATTCCATCACCTGTAAATGGTTATGTGGATAAGTTCAGTCTCTACACCGTGTGAAGATAATACAAATAGCACTTTCATTAACAGAGCCTGGATTTTGGCATTTTAAGAAAAATCGGAAGCTACTAAGGCTTTTGTGACACACATTAATGGCTTTATTAGTAGGTTACTTGGTCTGTTTTAACAGTTCAATCTTCTAAGTATTCCCACAAGCACCACCGAGGAACAAGATGTGCTGATAGCCCTGCCAGAAGGCAAATAAAACGGTAGTTAATGTCACTGTAATAAAATGTAATCATTTATAATGTCTGCTGCTAATAAGATAAAATCTTTCTTCTCAGGCTAGCTTCTCCAGCAGGCTGCTCCTTTGTTAAGATGTGCTGATAATTTTACTGCAACATTTCTCATCCTGCAAAAACAGAGAAAACCACCACCCAAAAAGGGAAAATTGATTTAAGGCTGCCATTTGCTCTAATGAAATTATGGTCTTCTGGCAAGGCGGTGTCTTCTCAGCTGGGGCTGATGGAGGCTACTGTGCCGACTTCCTCACAAATTGCCATGACTGTTTACTAATACTGAACCAGGTGGTTGAGTGTTTGTGGACAAAACGGGACCACCCACAGACAAGATGGTGCTTGTCAGACTCCCTCGGTAGGCAAAAGTAGCTAAGTTTGTAAATTTCAATGAAAAAGGAAAAGGGGGGAACCCAAAGCAGCTTGGTGCAGACTGAGCATGCTCAGAACACCCCCCCCCCCCAAAAAGTGTTGACATTGTCAATTGGGGGAAAAAAAGAGCATGGAAGCAGAGAGGGAAAGGGAACTGGCCTACTGGAGCTAGTTGGGGATTAGGGTTGGGGAGAGGCAACATTTTGTTGTTGGACCCTCTTGTGTAAACTAATAGCAAATGCAGGTGCTTGGGCATCTGTTATACTGGAAGCGAAACAAAATAAGAGTGTGGTTTCTACATTCTCAGGCAACTCCAGAAGTACATATACAGTATTCATAAATGGAAAGAGCAAGAAAACTTAAAGAATGAGCAACACAAAACAATCTGCAGGGAACTGAGCATCATGCGTGGCCTCAAGAGCCAGTTAAAGATGACTGTTGGGTGTGTGTGGGGGGGGGAGAATGACAGGACAGTGGAGTCTGTGTGGATGGGCAGGGCACAAATTGGCTTAACTACTGCTACTGTCTCGAAGGCAGGTGTTCAGGTTGGGGAGGGGTAATATTTGTTGCAAGTCCCACTTCTGTCTTTGAATAACGAACCAAGTGGTTCAGGCCTTCTCAGGCAGCAAAACAAAGTGGGTAGTAGTTTGTGCGTACTCAAGGAACTCCCTGTGTATGCAGAAAAATATTTTTGTTTTTGTGAATTTTAAAATTGAGAAACATTAGAAGTTGCATGATGAACATAGTTAGCGGATTCTGGAGCCACTGAATGGTTACCCAGCAGCCAGTTCAAAACCTGAGCCCAATCGGGTTCTAGAGTACCAGAGGGTACGTTTTCAGGTTGGTGGGAAATGGGCGCCTTTTCCTTCATTGCTTCCCCTTTTCTGAATCCTCCTTCCCCCATGAAAAGTGCTATAAGGTCCAATTCCAGGTTAGCAGAAGCTCTGGCGCTTTTCTAGGTATAGGAGGCCTCCTACTAGGGGCTGAAGATACACATTTTATTCCGGGTCCAACTTGTTTCACTTAAAGATAACCTGACACTGAGTTGTCATGCAGCAGGACGCCTGTTTGCCTGATCAGTCACCTTGCATGTAGTAAGATCACAGTGCTGTGCTAAGTGTGGGTTCACACACTTGAGTCAATTGTAGCCTCCACAACTTGGACCCATAGATTAGTGGGCATTTGTGTTGCGTAGCTAGGGGTGAGCAACCGCAGCGTAACACATTCACTGCCAACAACATACCTTAGTTAGCACTGTGGGCAGCATTTAGCATACAGACCATCTCAGGGTTGCCGGACTTCCTGTTTTATTTAAAAGCCGGCCTGAGAGCCATGTCATCGGTCCTACTAGCAGGATTCCTTCATTATATGTGGATGGGAGGGTAGCAGAGGTGTATAAAGGGTGCTGCGAGGCAATGTGGGGACAGTGGGAACCGGTTGCAGGGGAGGGCGCAGTGGGTGGGAAAAAGCAGGACACTTTTCAGCCGGCCACCTACCCTTCCTCGAGTCTAGTTCCCTTTGCTCCCCAAGCCGGGGGAGCAAGGGAAATGCGCCATTTGGGATGGCGGCCACTGCAGGAGCCCCCCCCCACTCCCCTCACTTTGTGATGTCATGACATCACAGTGTGTGATGTCATGATGTCATGGAGTGTTCCTGGGGCGCAGAAAAGCCCGGTACACCGCTGGAGGGTAGATAAGCTGTACCTGACGATTAGTTTGGAAAATGTTCTCCCTCACATGCTCAGAGAGACTTCTCTTATTCCAGGACTCAGCCCTGGTGTTCAAAATGTTTTACGGACTCAGCCCTGGCATGTACAACCTGCAATATACGCGAGTCCCTTGCCCCCTAAACAAGGCCCTAAGGGCGCAATCCTAACCAACTTTCCAGCGCTGACAAAGGTGTGCCAATGGGGCATGTGCTGCATCCTGCTGTTGCGGGGCAGTCAGAGAGGCCTCTTCAAGCTGAGGGAACCTTGGAGCTGCATTGCCCGTAGCCCAAGGCTGGAGAGTTGGTTAGGATTGTGCCCCAAGGGAAGCCTATGACTCTGGAGGAAAGAAGGACGTAGGCTGTAAGTTAATGTCTGGAGCAGGTATGGGTATGAATGAAAATATCCCACACGATCTATATGCAGGAGGAGTTCTGTACTGTCAGCATTCATGGAATAGGGTGAGCATGGAAGGCATATTTGGGAGACTGCAGGTTGGGGTATGTAAAAAGGCAGCCAGGTGTTGAGGTGGGTTAGGGAAATTGTTCGTATTGATTAGATATGATTAGATTAGCTATCAGCCTGAGCTGGGCTGCTAGTCTTTGCTGCATCCACCCAGTGCGCTCTGCTACAGTGGCAAACAGTGGATATTTTTGTCCTTGCTAACTTGATGTAAATTTTTCCCATATAGATAGCTTTAAAAAAAGTCATTTGATTTCCTGCAGCTGGGTGCTCGTATTAGCACATAGCATACGCGTTTAATGGGGTGAAATAGGTTTTTGCAGCTTGTCACTGTGTGCGCGCGGCTTTGTCACTTTTATAGAGCATATTTTTAAAGCTGTGAATAGAAATAAGGTCAGCTGAAGGCTGGGGAAATTGCTAGGGGTTGATTTGCTCAATCACAGCCATTTAAGGTGAAGTTCATATCCCATAGTGGCACTGGCACTCTGCCCATTGAATCTAATGATTATGGATCTCTCCTTCCACAAGCCTCAAAGCTTAGCTGTTTAATTTAAACTGTGCTGAGAGGATCAATTTCTGATAGAAGAAATTGTGTTAATTTTAATAATGAATTGCATGTAAAATATTTTGAGCCCCATCTCTCCCTCCCGCCCTTCACTACCAGTAGGCTGAAGTTGTTGAGAAAGAAAAAAAAAGTGGAAAAGAATAGTCTTGGAGTAGAATTGCACCACATTACTAAAAACAAACCTAGAGTTTCAACTCTGAGTACACTCAAAAAGGCCTCCTTCTGTCTCTCCCTCCCAGAGCTTCAGCAGAAGCAGTGCTGCACCTGGTGGGCCACTGTGAGATACAGGAAGCTGGACTAGATGGGCCTTTGGCCTGATCCAGCAGGGCTCTTCTTGTGTTCCTATGTTCTGCTGAAAAGGTGGTGCTGGGAGAGGCCAATTTTCACATGGGATGGGTAGAAAGCTTCCGTGGGCCATATCTGGCCCATGGGCCTTAAGTTTGACATCCTGCCTTATGCTAGATAGAGCAATTCTGCATCCTTCCTCTCCAGCACAACTCTGTGAAGATTGTATCAGATTAAGTAGCCTCTGATCTTTGAAACCTTCGAAACCTTATGCTACAATCAATGTGTTTATTTATTAGGTGCCCTAAGTGTTGTTTTCACCTGTGACATAGACTCTCGTCTACCTCCCCTGGAGTGAAAGCTGAGCCATCCTCAAGAGCATCTTCTCTTTCACCCGGCTTACATTTTCCAGCTTGCGTTCAATTATTTACTTGCATAGATAAATTTTTTTTTTCAAGAAAGAAAAAGGGAAGGACAATTCTAGACATCTGCTGTGATTGAGAAGCTTGGCATCGTTAACAAGTCTTTTAGCTAATTCTCCCTGTGTGAATGATGAGATTGACTGGGGACTTTTCAAGGGAGCAAAGAAGGCCATTCATGACTTCACCAGCTTCCAGAACAGTTCAGTTTGTCAGACACTTATAGAATGAAAGAGATCCCGGGTCTGTGCAAAGTTAGAGCGATGTAATCCTTGCTTTGTAGAACTGGTGCAGTGTCAAAATACAGAAACCTGTATAAAGTGAAAAGAGTCCTAAACCCCTACTGGCATTTAACAGGCTCCCCAGTGGAGTGTGATATGGTTAGCACATGAGATGCAATAGATATTAAATTTCACCACTTGTTAAATCCGGGAAAACTGTCTCCAAACTGTTGAGTTTTATGAAAGGCGAGGACGACTAAATAAAACCTCAGGCACACAGTATTAATCAGAGCGCCTTGTAACTGAGCAGTGCTTTAGTAACCCGATGATATTTCAACAGCTGTTTTAGTCTTTTTCGGCTTCCTCCTCCAGGTATTCATTCCTTGGGGATGTTTTGGAGGGTTCTGCTTGCCATGGATGGGCAAGAACCTTGTTCAATGAGCTATCTATGACTGCTCTCGTTTAGGGTGAAGAAGGAAAAAATGTTTTGCATCCAAGTGAGGCTGGAGCAGAATAAAAACATTCATTCTTCCTTCCTCGAGTTTCATAGCATTTGATTTGGAAGGCAGTAGGGGAAACAAAGTCAACAGTGTTCTTTGACACTTGGGGTAGTTTTCCACAGTAGCAGAAATAACGGAGTAATCTGCAGTGGAAGGCTTGAGGCCCTATTTAAGAATGAATAAATAGGGTAGATGCACAGAAAGAAAGTCAACTTAGGGAGTGGCCAATTGCACTTTGTTGCCATTTTGTCTTGGAAACCCTCAATGGTACAAAGGAGCCCTGAGCTGACACTTGTATGCGTTGTCTTCATTGAACATGGCCTTCTGCACAACGGTGTTGGACTCTGGTGCTTGGCGCATGCAGCATCCTGGTTGCGCAGAGCTGTCGTGGCAGAGCGCCACCTGGCTGTCGGCAGGCTGTGATGTCATAGCTTTGCGCTAGCTCAGGGAACAATACTGCCAGCTTCCCAGCTGACAGTGATTGTGGGAGGGTGGGGAGAGAGGAGGAGCGGGAGAGGGGTGCTAAGGGATGAAACGCCGAGAAGCAGGGAAGAGATGAGAGGAAGTGGGGGCAAATATGAGAGTGAGAGGAAGAAACCAGGGCAAGGAAAGGAGAATGGGGCAGGAAAATGTGAAGGGGTGGGAGGCACAGCCCCAGGTGGAGAACGGAAAAGGGGGAGGGAGGAGGGCCACAGAAAAAGAGGGACAGAGGCTACTGAAGAGAAAAGGGGGTACAGGAGACCCTGAGCAAGTCTCCCCTGGCCCCCTACCTACTGGCAGGAGAAGCTGGGCTTAAGCTCCACATAGAGGTTGAGGAAAAGCCTGACAATCTCCTCGCCTGAGGCCCAGGTAATGGCCCCAGGGCTCTTTTGGCCAGGAGCAGCCACAGCCAGCCCAGAGTTCCAATTCGCCACCCAGCCAGCCATGCTGCTCTCACCCCAGAAAGGCTCCAGGAAAAGAGAGACTGGATCTGCGTGAAAGCAACTGCGCCCTTTCACTAAAGCCCTTATGTTAAAGGACCCTCCGCTAAAGTCCCGAGCCAGTTATGTCACTGCATCTCCCAATAAATTTTTGAGCATCTCCCAGTCAATTACCATTCCCAGGTGGAATGGTAAGTGCAGACCACTGGGATCGAAGGAAACAGCGGCCTCCAGATCTGGCTGGAGTTTGGAGACTGCTGTTCTAATCTATTATTATGCTGGATAGGGAATCTCCAGCTCATTGAGGAAACGTCTTGTGTTGGTGGCAGAGGGGCCACCAAGGTTGGATTACCGCCTACAGTTCTGTTATATGCAGCGGTGGGATCCGGGCGGAACGGGCTGGTACAGTGTTCCGCTTGTTCCACGGACGGGCCCAGGCTGCGCCACCTCTCCTGAGGACGGGCAAGCTGTTCCTGGGGCCCCCCCCCCTCCCGTGCGTCCGAATTGCTCTGAAATGGAGCGATCCCAGGCTGGGAGGCGTGGCTGGCCTCCGCCATAGGGGCACAGGGCTGCCAATCATCCGGCCGTTCCAGTTCCTGGCGCGCCCGGATGACATCACTGGTTATATGTCTGGATCTCATGACTCCTTTGCACAGTCTGGAGGGCCTAGTTAGAATGCGGAGTTCTCTCTTCAAAGGGTTGAATCCAGAGAGAAGTGTGAGTAAAGTTTTAAACGAAATACTAAGAGATGGGAATTTGGAGAGGACAGAAAGTTACTGGAAGCCTCTTTATGAATGGGTTGAAAATAAGGATAAAATGAGATTATAGAATTAGTCATAGATTTAGATGATTAGAAGATGGAAAGGATGTGCTGTAACCCAATGGCAATTCCCCTTGTGTTTACCTCTGTAGACCCTCACCCAGTGTTGTATCCCTTCCCTATTTTAATAAAATAAAATAAATTGTTAAAAAAAAGAAGAAGTGTGAGTTAAGTTTTGCTCACACAATTGGGCTTTCTCACCATTCCCCTTCCACTTCCACTCCTTGCATTCTTCTAAAACTTTTGAGTTTCTGTAGAACTTCAAGTCAGCGGACTGCCAGCTGTGATTGTATGTAGATGGTTTGCAATGTTTAGATTGCTGCCATTTCTTCATCCTCTTTACCTGGGTTTGCAGCCTTGCTGTGGGTTCGGAGGTGATGTACAAATAATGAGCATCCCTGGGGATCTGAACAGAAATGACCCATAGTGCAGAGTGTCCTGGGTTTGTTGGCTGCATTTCTTGGTGATATTGGCACTACCTGTATTTGGCATAGATGAAACCTTGCTGAATGAGCAGTTATGATGGCTCTCCTGATGCCTTGAACAGCCCAGCTTTGCCTCCTTGCAACTAGGGAAACACACTGCAGTGGTTTCTTCTATTTTCGGTGCATCAGCAGAACCTACAAGAACACTTTTATACCAAGAGAAGGAACTACTGACAGTCAAATATTTTGCAGGGGGGAAAAGGAACATTAAGGAAATTTCTATTAGATTCCCTGATCCATCCTACATATGAATATTCATCTTAAAATATATATTCAATATACTGTATATTGAAATAAATTAACAGTTTAATATATGGCATATTATAAAATTATGTACATTAAAATATATTTAATAATAACATTTGCTGGACTCTAATCCGTGAAACTTGTGCTGAAATAAATTTGTCGTCTTTAAGGCGCTACAAGATTGCCTTTGTTGTTTTCCCTGCAACAGACCAGCAAGGTAATTGCTCTGAAGGTTGATACTTTTAATAGGATCCTTAAAAAAAATTCAGTGCCATAGTAGCATACCTCTCGTTGCTAATTATCCATATTTACTAATGCATCCATATTTAGCATCGATCACATGGTCCATATTTGCTCGTGTATTTCAGGTACAATCTTTCCCTGTATGGTGCTGTGCCAAGGCCCAGAAAGATTGGCATAGGACACGATGATTCTAACAAATATTTACATACCCCATTCCAACAGAGCCCAGTTCTCCCCACCCTTCTGGGCGCGGAGGCACCATATCAGGCTGAGTGGGAAACCTGTGTACACCTTTAAACCCCTGCATCCTTCCCTCTCCGTTCAGGTTCAGGCTTCTCATTCACCGGCACCACTGTAAAGTGTGTTTGGACCCCTCTCAAAGTCAGGTAGGATGGTGCACGTCTTTGTGCTGGCCTCTCTGACTCTAAGAGTGGTCCAAACATACAGGGTGTTCGGAAAGTCACTGTGCATTTATGTATATTTATTTATGAAAAGTGCACAGTGACTTTCTGAACATCCTGTACTTGTGCTGGCCTAACTGTGCTGGCCTAACTGTGCTGGCCTAACTCCAGTTTAGGATTGTGCCCTCAGGCAGCCACCTCAGGCTGCAGATTGGGGGAGGCACCAATCTCAATCCAAGCACTCGCCTCCACTGCTCCTCTTCCTCCCCATTTCCTCACTCAGAAAATGAAGTGTCTCTCTAGCCAGCCACTCTGCTCTCCTTCCTTCTCCATTCCAGGGAGCAAGAGGAGCAGGAGCCGGCACATTACTAGGTGAGAGAGAAAAGCATTTGACATTCCATCTCACATACCAGGGGGACTTTCACCGTTTCTTGCTTTAGCAACTGTTTAAAATTCTGTGGAAAATTCTGTTTTCCAATCTGTGGAAAAAGTGCACAAAATACTATAAATTAAAATGAAGAGGAAAACTATAGCGACACTAGAAAAACAGGGAGGAATGGAGAGTATAAAGGAGACACTGGAGAAATTTCCCTTACAGGAATGCCAAAGCTCTGGTATTCATCAAGAGTCTGTTAGAAAGAATACAATTCAGGCATACCAACATGATGTGTAAAATTCCCCTCTGATAAATGTTTTATCTCTCTAAATATGATTGCAGTCTCAGGAGTGGCAGTAATTAACAAGAAATGGGAGCAAAACTGGTGTAAAAAAATTAACCACTTCTAAATGGAAAAGGATACAAAACAATCAGGGTGGAACAGGTTTTAGGTCTACCTAAAACCTAGACTTGAGACATGGATTTTCCAATCCAGGGCTACTGCTTCCTGCTGCTTCCTGAAGCTTGAGGTTAGAACCAGAGTCCACAGTACAGAAAACAGAAACTTGTTGACCAAGTGCTTGGTGCCTGGACAATCCAAAGGTTCTGTACAGCTTACCAATCAATGGGGCTGATGTTGCGCACTAGCATTCCTAAGAGGGCTTTGAAGCCCATTTGCCCATCCTCAGAAAGAGTTCACTAGGCCGATTCTCTGCTCAAGTCCCAGAATCTCTGATGTCTACAGGAGCACGTCTACTGATTCAAGTACAAATGGGTTCCCAGCAGTCTCCCATCCCAAAACTGGCCAGATACAGACCTGCATGGTTTCACCAAGGTGCCTTCAGACCAGGCCTTGGGACCCGTGTGTGAGAGATGATGCAATCATAGAACATACCTGACCCCTACTGCCTACAGGTGCAAGAGGCTTCAGCCTATGCTAGTTGCCACCCATTTATGGGGAAAGGTATGCAGATATATTGCAAAATTGGACCTCTCCTTTTCGTGACACTGTGATGCTCCTGGACCCCAGTCGTACTAGAGCCAGGTTCCTCCAATGATGGAAGAATGGGAAAGCTCTTAAATTTATCATGCTGAGCATCCACAGTATGCACAGACTTCCCAAGGTTGTTTCTGTGATGTGGAGCCATACTGTCTCAGACGGCAGCATCCCTAATCTAAGTGTTCTAGAAAGACAGCGGTCAACACATGCATCAAGGCCCAACTTTGCCTGAGACTACAGAAAGCCTAAAACTGGCCATGCAGTTCACATGCTATTGTTAATGGATCCAGCTGCTGTACAAAGATAAAAAGAAAGTAGACCTTACCCACATGTGTACATACAAGACAGCCAAGCATAGCAGGAGAGAGAATGGCAAAGGTGTACCAATGCTCAATAACCTTGTCATCTCCTGGAAAGAACAAAAATCTAAATGTAAGCCTCTTTCTATGCCCCTTCCCAGCCTTCATTTTCACTGGTATCCATTTATTCTGAACTATGGGAGAGGGAAAAAAATATGCTCATAATGAATTTCTATACAGGATAGTCGCTTCTGGAGACTCTGAAAGCTCTTTTCACATTCTTGCTCCTCGATGTTTATTTAATTTCAGGAGAGCTTGCTAAATGTACACCGGTGCCCTGAGTTTATTACCCCTTCCCTCTTTAATTGCTGCACTAATTTTTTAAAAACAGCTTCTTATTTTTATATTTAAAGGTCCCCAGGTGCAGTGATTTATTGGTGTTGGAGAATGATTGATAAATGATTTGAGTTAAATAGAAAAACTGGAGGCATTGTGCAAAACACAAACGGTGCCAGGATGGCTACACAGGAGCCACCAGTGCGTTTAATGTGACGCTTGTTATATAGCTGCTGCTCGCCACAGCCAAAGCAGCCACAAATGTCAACTGTTCCACGGCAGGAAAAAAGTTACAAGGAAAGCTTCTAACTGCTCTTGGTAGTTCTCAATTTCTGTAGCCATCATTCAGGTTTCTGTATCATTATCGGATGTTGCGGTCTTTGCTAGAGAATGACATAAAATCCAGCTCATGCCGGGAAAGATTGAAGGCAAAAGGAGAAGGGGGCGGCAGAGGATGAGATGCAGTGGTGTCATTCAAATGATTTAGGAACACGAACTCACTTTTGATTGGCACTTGTCGGGAACCCGGAACCAGCCACGGAGCCCGTTAGGATCCGGAACGTCCGTTCTGGTCCGTTCCCCCTGAATGACATCACTGCCTTCGCCCCCCTAGGAATCCGGAGTCGCTCCCTTTAATCCTCTGAGTGCCGGCCAACCAAGAAGAAAAGCTCTTTGCAGAGGAATTGGGAGGGGGGAGGAGGGAGAGTGAAATGGGCGGAGTCAGCCCTAATTTTAACTAGTGGAACTGAGTTCCCCCACGTTCCCCCTGCATGACATCACTGATGAGATGGTTAGATAGTGTCACCGAAGCGATTAACATGAAATTGGGTGAACTCCGGAAGCTAGTGGAGGACAGGGAGGCCTGGCGTGCCGTGGTCCATGGGGTCGCGAAGAGTCGGACACGACTTAGCGACTCAACAACAATAGCATAGCATTGAACATGTATTTAGATGGTACACATAGCTCCAGGTCATATTGAAAGGAGTTTTTTGTTTTGTTTTTTTTGCATGAACAAAAATAAATTCAAGCACAAGCCATTTCACCAGCACCAGAACAGCTTGCTCCTCAGATCTGGGCTGCATGTATGCAGTGTCCAAAGCTGATGGAAATAATGTCTGATGGAGCCTAATTATCTGCGGATTTTACATCCACAGATTGGCTCAGTGCAGGTCTCCAGATTAGGCTCAAAGCAAAACCTCTGAAGGCAACCGGAGTTGTGCTCCTGTCACCTCCAGAGGCTCTTCTGAGGCCTGCCGATGGCCCTGCGCACTTGACTCAGAATGGCTGTTTCGGCCATAAAAATCAAAAACCGGAAGTGGTGTTTTTTATGCCTTTTATGGAATTATGAGGCCTGGGGAAGCCTCAGAAAGCTCTCCAGACCCAACTGGAGCATAGCTCGTCAGGTTCACAGGGGGTGCATGGGCAAAATCTGTGGGTTTAATGACTTGTGGATTTTTTTATCCATGAGGGTTCCAGGAATAGTACATATTATGGGTTTGCTGGGTCATGGTTTCACCCCCCCCCCCAAAAAAAAATGGTCCGGGTCAGGTGTGCTAAATATTTGCAGAAGTGTATGTTATATCTTTTTTCTGTGTCTGAGGAAGCATGCAGCATGAAATGAGGATGAGACTTTGGTTACGGAAGAAGATGTGTAAAACTGGAATTTGACCAGAGTCTTTTGGCAAATGAAAAATAATTCAGACTTGGAGAAATATCTAAGTTGGATCAGCTGCTCACGAAGGCACACATTTGTTAATCAGGCTCCATCATACTTTGTACATCAGGCCAGCTGCGGGAAATGCTCCTTTACTGCTGGCGCATTTTTCCTTCCAAAATGAATTTAAAAGCCTGACTGTTAATAAAACTCTTATAATCAAGAACTTGTTTTTAAGCCAGAAAAAGATGACTGTGCAACCTTGAACATTAAGTGGGTAATTCTAAAATAGTCAGCGTTATTTGCAAAAGTTTGCACGTTCTTGAATTCATTTTTCACTTCTTTTTTCAAGTAACTGGATGGGGGAAGGAGGCATTTGGAGGTTAATTTCTTCTCAAAAATGATTGGTGTGCAAATCTCAGAAACAGAAACGCACTCCTTGGGAAGTTCCAACATCACATCTTCTTTCTATGTCCTTTAAAAATTATTTTTGCAGATGGATGCTGAAAACTACTGTTGTCAATTAATTAACAGTATTTTATTCGATGAACTGGTTGAAAGTCGGAAGTTAATAAATTGTTTAAATATGCTTTTTCACAACAACGTTGAGGATCTGGGAAACACTAACCTTTAACAATGGAATATGTGAAAGCAATACACACGTTTCTTGGACATGTGTATTCTCAATAAGTGGACTCATTAGGAAGCTAAATTTGGCCACAACTTTCTGTGTGTACGTGTCTAGGTAAATCTGGAATTGCTGATCTGTAACATGTGAAGTGACCTTGAATGGCAGTGGCACTGAGAAAATACTTTGTGGGTCAAAATCTCAGTCCAAAAGCCAACTAAAAATTTGCTCTTTCAATTATGGCATTCCAATACTCTGTCAATCATGGCATTCCAATGTAGAGCTTCAGGCCTTCCATGTATTTACTTATATTCCCCCTTTCAATCTGGAGGTGCCCATGGTGGGTCACAGCAAAATAATACTAAAAAGGTTAAAAAAAATAAAGAACAATTAACAGCAGTCAAAATAGCAAATCATCGCCAAATGAACAGACAGCAAGGAACAAAATGCAAACAAAAAAAATGCTATTATCCCCAAAGCTATTGAAAATAAGTGGGGGTTTTGGCTGCCACTGAAAAAGAGGCAGTGGGAGAGCCAACCTGTTTCTGAGGACGCAATCTTAACCTGGAGTTAGGCTGGTGCAAGACACTTGTGCCGGCCCAGAGGTGTTGCAAACATGCTGTTAAGTACGTTTGCACCACTCTCTGAGGGCGCGATCCTAACCAACTTTCCAGCACTGACATAGTTGAACCAATGGGGCATGTTCTGCTTTCTACAGTGGAATAATAGTCACGGAGGCCTCCTCAAGGTAAGAGAATGTTTGTTTGGGTAAGCTGCATTGCCCTTACCCTGGTGCTGGAAATTTGTTTAGGATTGCGCCCTGAGTCAGGAAGGCCAGCACATGGACGTGCACTTTGGTCCATTGTTTATTAAATTTCCTCCAGATAAATTAGCTACTTTTTCCCATGGCAACCTGCTCTTCTTCTTAATCAAAACATTTTTTTTCTCAATACGCAGCCCCAAATTCTGTTGTTCCAAGTTTCTGGAGTGATGTTTTATTTCCTGGCAGTCCAGAATTAGTGACAACTTGAATTTTTGACGGTGGGAAGTGCTGCAGAAAGCCTTGGCATACACAGTACATCTATGTACCACAGTGCACATACAGCCCACAAGCTGGCAAACTGCCTGGTTTCTTTTGGATAGTGTATCAAAATGAAACCTAGCAGAGTCGCATACAAAAAATGAAGGGAAAAAAACACCGAGTTATGCCAGATGAGAATTGCTAGTACAGTACTAGCTTAGCATTAGACTGGAGCTGGCTCTGTTCAATGGCTGCTGAGGAAACTTCATAGTTTTGGGTTTAAAAAAAAGATGAAAAGCTGGAAGGCAGCCCTTTCAATCCAAGGAAGGGGCTTATGTTATTGCAAGTGGCAATGTGCGTTGGAACAAGGTTGTGCATAATCACATTTTAAAAATGTATGAGTTACAGAAGGGGATTGGCTTGCAGTGAGTAAATTGATGGTTGAGTGTGGCAACCCTGGCTACATCCAAGGCAGCTCTGCCCAAATCCAGTGGCATCTGCCCGGGTTTTGCAGTTCTCCAGCAGGGCTAGCCAAGCAACCTCTTACATATAAATGTGCACACTGACTTGCACATGTGAGTATGACATCTCTCTTTAACCTGCACGTGTGTACAGGCCAAGGACATGAAATTCCTGGAATGCTGGTGCTATACAAGAGGCCATAAAAGAACCCCAGCCATTTAAAAGGAAGGTAAAAGTCGTTTTCAGAGCAGGGGCACAATTTCATGAAAGAGGTAACTTCTCAAAGGCTTGGTTGTGTGTTGGGGAAAAAGTAGCAGGTTGTATCCACAGCAATTCCCTTCAGTCCCCAGATTAGCTACCGGTCAATTAGATGGATTAGCAGATCTGGCAGCACATATTTGGGGATTTGTATTCCTTTCCTCTGCCCCGCTGTGCTTCAGCAAACTTTCTTCTGAGAAATGCCATTTTAATCATGATTTGTTTAGCCTTGGACCTTTGACAGGATTAAGATTTCACAGCCCTTCGAGGCTGGAATGAAGATCTATGAAAAGGGAGAGTTTTCTGTCTGTCAAGCTGGTCACTCTGCAGTTGTTTCAAACTTTGGGGGGGGGGAAACATAAGGTAAAGCTTTGTGCAACTTTGTATATAATTTGTTGAATTGACTCCTGGGTTTCCCTCCCATGGCTACATTCCAGAACTATACAGAATAACATGTTTTTTGGTTTAGTCCCACGTTCTGTGCATATATCAAGAAGTGAGTTAGTTTAAGAGTGCTGCTGCTGCTGCTGCTGTGCCAGGCAAGGATATTGCAAATGCACCATAAAGCACGTTTACGGCACCCAGAGAGTCGGCTGTGCCAGTGGGGAGCCCTGCACTGGCTTACACATTGTGCCCCTCTGTTGGAGTAGTGCCCAGGGCAGGTGCCACTTCGGCTCCACCCTAGTTACACCTCTGGCCACAGCTACAAGTTCAGAGAGGAAGTCCAGTCAAAAGCGGAACTGTCAGAAGTTTGCTCCCAAACGTAGATAGCCAGCCGCAGAAATATAACAAGACGTTTAACAACCAACCTGCATATAGGATGGGTTCAAAGCACAACAAAGAATAGGCCTAGAGCGCAATCCTAAACTGGAGTTAGGACGGCATAAACTAAGCCAGTAAAGTTTGGCTAGCACAAGGGCCATCATAAAACGTGTTTGGACTACTCTTGGAGTCAGGGAAGATGGCTAATGTCTGGGTGCTGGCCTCTCTGACTCCGAGAGTGGTCCAAACATACTTTATGGTATCCCTTGTGCTGGCCAAACTTCTCTGGCTTAGTTTATGCTGGCATAACTCAGTTTAGGATTGAGCCCTTAATGAGGCAATTGAGTCTCCAGTAGCCTGCCTGCAACTGCCCACATGTCTGTTTACACAACACAACAAAGGCTCTTAACAAGGCACCTCAAGCTGTCATTTCTTGGATGTGCTGTCTAGACATGTAAATTATATGGCAGAGATTCTGGAGTGCCCTATATGGTCTTCCCTCTAATGTTTTCCAGGATGACTTAAGCTGTGCTTTTTGTACACTTCAGAATGGTTTGTGGAGATTGGTCATCACGGAAACGGACTTTGTGGGAGGGGAGCAAATTGGATTTGAATTTGCCATGTCCTGCTTGCCATGGACTTGGTATGTGGCCTTTAGTCAGTTGCCAACCTAACTTGCAATCCATAAAATGGAAATAATGTTGGCAACCTCCCATGATTCTTGTGAGGCAAACAGCTATGAAAATTGTGAGACAGTCACAGTTCAAAGTACAATAGAAATCAATAGTAACAACTGAAACATGATATTGAATTTGTGAAATGGTTTTTTTAAATTTCAGTTTCACAATGCTTTTGCGATATTGGGAATGGATTCTCCCTCTGGAATTCTGGAATGGTGTTTTTTTCTTTTCTTTTTTAATTTCCTCTTAATTGGTTCTACTTAATGGAATTTTCCATAGCTAAATTCCTGAAGTGTAAACTTGGCACACATGGATTAGAGCACAGAAAGATGGCCCTCGTCCCAATGAGAGACGTGGCCTTATATTACTTACAGATTAGAATGTACTGCAACAGCGTCTACTTTTATACTACAACTATGGGATCCACGGGGCCTGCTCATTTTAAATTTTAATATTGTTTTAATATTGTTCTAATTGTCTTTTTGCTGTAGTTCTCTTTTAATGTGATAGTTTTATATTGTAAGCCGCCTTGGGTGCCCATGGGGCAGAACGGCAGGATAAAAATCCTATAAATAAATAAAATCTACTGGTATCAGCCATTTTACATGGATACTGAGGAGAGGGAATTCAATGTTAAAATCATACTGCTTTACCCCTGCTAACTGGGCAAGAGGCACTTTTTCCAGTGGTGTTCCTCTTATATTTAGCAGGGGGAGAGCAATTTTCCCTCTTCACCCCTGCGCAGTCTTTCTAGTGGCTGTTGTTGGCGGTCTGCCTTTTTTTTTTTTTTTAGATTGTGAGCCCTTTTGGGACAGGGAGCCATTTAACTTTATTATTACTATTTGCCTGTAAACCGCTTTGTGAACTTCATGTTGAAAAGCGGTGTATAAGTACCTGTTGACTGACTGACTGACTTTACTTAATATACAATTTTCTGCAGACATTTCAGTCATGTGCCTTGTCATCTTCAGCTGCCATTTTCAGTTTTGTCATCTAAAATTGGTCTCTATTGCCTCAGGGGCTGGCTGCCTTCTCCATTTTTATTTTTTATTTTTGCTTTGATTGAGAAATGAGCTTTGGGAAGAGGGATTTGGGGTGAAAAAGCAAGAAGGGGTGCTTAACTCTTCCTTGCCTGGAATCTTTCTACTCCAGTACCCCCCCCCCCACACACACACACATACAAACACATATAAGATTCACAAGGAAAAAAGCCAATAGGGGTCTGTTTGGAGCACAGAGGCTGTGGGCAAGGAAATGGCACACATCCCCTTCTCTTCAGATTCCTCCATGCATTCGCATTCTAGGGCTATTGCTGCTGCCTGACAAACGTCAAATTCTATGAGGATTTGCTGCACATTTATCCCACACCCTCTGTGATTTGACGAATGCCGCATACTAGCTGCAATGATGCCTGCTGTTTGGCCAAGTGCTAAGAGGGACTTGAGTTTTCGATAAACCTCTCTGGCTTTCTTGCTTTTTTTGATCAAACCCTAAAAGTTTGTTTTCTTGATGTTCCTGGGTTGACAAAGGTGGGAGTCATAAGATTTCTGGTTTAATTGAAGGGGTTGACGCTGAAGTTGTCAAAAGCTGACTTGTAATTACCAAAATCATGTGCGGAGGGGCTTAGCAGCAGTTGTCAGCTTTCAGGGCAGTTGTGGTGGCAGAACTGGGTCCGTGGGCATCTGTTGGGTGAGCTGATGAAACACCGTGAACATTCTGTCTGTTGCTGAGGGTAGCTCGCAATCTTTGTGAAGTCCCCAAACCCCTGGGAGCTGAAGTAAACACTGGGCACTTGATTAAAAAAAACCCACCACCAGTCTTAAGGCTAGACTGAGGAAGAGTCGGGCAGGAAAGGTAGGGAGACTGATGTCTGGAAAGCTCAGAGGGTAGAAAAGCCAAGGAACAGAGAGCTCAGAGGCATAGTGGTTGAAGGTAGTTGTGTAGATAGAGGAAGCAGTGCAGTCATGCTGCAAGATCCAAAAAACACTGTGTAAGTAGTCCCTTCCAATCACCATCAGCACCATTCCTGGCAGTGATGGTGGCACAAGAGGTGCCATGTACTTCAGCAAATCCCTCCCACACACCATCAGAGCCATTCCGGGCAGTGATGGTGGCACAAGAGTCGCCATGTGGTTCGGCAAGTCCCTCCCACATGCCATCAAAGCCATTCTGGGCAGTGAGGGTGGCCAAGAAGGAGCCGTGTGGTTCGGCAAGCACCCGCATATTGCTGTCACTGCCCGGAACGGTTCCGATGGTGATCAGAAGGGACCGCTTATACAATGTGTTTCAGCACCTGCAGTACTTACTGTACCAACCTCTGTAGCTATCCTGCTGGTAGATCACAGCAGGTGATCTATGGAAGGTCAGACTAGATGAGATGCCAATACGTATTAAGTTTGTATTAAGCACATATTAAGTTTGCAAATCTAAATAGCATAACGCTGAACCAATTGGGATTGTGGCATGAGGACAGGGAATTGAACCCTTGGCCCTTCGGTTGCATCCTGGGTTAGGGACCTCCTATTTTGGCTATCTTATATGTCAACATGATGAGCTTGTGCTTCATGGGCCTTTTTTGCTTTGAAATCAGGGTCCAACTGATCGTGGGAAAACAGTTGCCGGCATTTAAACCTTTCCCTACCTGTTTTTTCTGGATGTGCAGCTTTTTTCCCCCTAAGCATGCTGGGAATGCACCTGCAGGGCACCAGTGGATTGGAAAGCGGATCCACATGGCTCAGGTCTGCAGCAAGCTGGAGGGAAGCGGCAGCAGTAGACTTGGGGTGAAGGACACACTAAATCTGCCATTCCTTCTGCCACATCATTTGCTTCCTGATCATCATGAGGAAGGCAGGGCTGGATGACTCACAAGCTGGAATCAAGATTGCCAGGAGAAATATCAACAACCTCAGATATGCAGACGATACCACTCTAATGGCAGAATGTGAGGGAGACCTAAACAACCTTCTGATGAGGGTGAAAGAGGAAAGTGCAAAAATTGGCTTGAAGCTCAACATAAAAAAAACTAAGATCATGGGTTGGGCTGGCTCCCAACCTCTCTCACCCCCAGCATACTTGCTCTCTCTCTCTCTCTCTCTCTCTCTCTCTCTCTCTCTCTCTCTCACTGCCACTGTTCTGAAATAGTGCAGTGGAACGAGGCAGAACAAGGTAATTGGAAGACGTAAATGTCCATAGCGAGCAGCAGAGGCAAGTGGACAAATGAGGGGGGGGGGCTAGGGGAAACTGGGCCTACCCTGTCTGTGGAGCACTCTGAGAAAGGGCCTGCATTTCCCAGCACCGACGATCGAATGCACAAATCGTCGTGCAGCAAGTAGGGAGAGGGACACCCACCTTTTCTAGAGGGAGAGAGGCCCATGCCTGCTTCTCCAGGAGTTGTTCAGCAGTTCCGTGGAGATCTCAGCCCCCTCTGCGGGGGTTTCCATGGATATCAAACTCTGTGGGCGGAAGAGAGGAAGCAACCATGGAAAGAAAGTTCTATGTGTCCCTTTAAAAAAGCTTCTGCGTATAAACAAATGCACGGTCCAAACAGGAAGGATTTAGCCTGGCTTTGCTTTTGTTGATGGAGAAGATTGTAGCACTCGTGAATGCAAGTGTTGGGGGACGGTGCACAGAGCAAGTTAGGCGCATTGCTGGCAAGCGCTGTGCAAAGTTCCTTCTATGGCTCCCTAATGAAGTCCCTCCAGCCTTTCAGTGGCACCATCTCTCCCCTTCCATAGCTGAGCCTTCCCAGGGCAACACATTGTAGCTTCAGTGGTTTCTCTTTCCAACCCCCAGCCCTCATTTGATGAATGCAGCATTCTCCCATCACACCATTTTGCAAAAACAGAGCCACCGAAAGAATGACGTTTTGTTTTCAAGGAGGGTTGGTGTGAATAACAGTGTATGTCTTGAACCAAGGAAGTAAAAATAGTGGTAAGGAAAGCAAACCAGAGAATAAAATGAATTGCTTTTATGAAGAAGAAAAAATGGGGAGGGGGGAGAGATTGCTGTGTTCAAAACAAAGAGTTATTCTGTTGATCAGGCAATTGGTTGAAATGGCAAAGGCATGTTGGTGGAAGCCTACCTGTCAAACAGTATTTCATTTTAAGCACCTTGGATTAAGTTTGTTTATTGGGGGAAAAAGAGTTTATAAAAGGCAGGATATATTGCTGCACATATCAGCAGTGGCAGGACTTAATGCACTAGAGTGTTTGATCAGCTTCTGATCAGACTTTTGGAGGTAATGTGATGCTTCCACTAGGAATTGAGCATAAATCTCTTCAATTTCATAATGCAGGTCTTATGCAGGCTGTAACAAACCATTCTTGAATCGATCTTCAGAACAGCAGGAAGTATATACAGAATGTTTTTTTTTCATGTACACACATTTTAATATGCTCTAATTCAGACATCATTGTAGAAAACCTACAACACTTGAACGGGAAGGGAAGCCATTCAAGAAGTCCTAGCACACATGTTGATGGGTCTGCAGATCCCATCATTAATGATGTCAGTGGTGTATAAAACACTGGTATTTCAAACACCAAGCTAGCTACTTAACTGGGAGCCCAATCCTGTCCAACTTTCCAGTGCCATTGTAGCTGCAGTGCAGCCTCAAAGTAAGGGAACAAATGTTCACTTACTTTGAGGAGGCCTGCCTGCCTGCCTCCCAACCACAGGATGCACACTCCATTGGCATGGCTACATCAGCACTGGAAAGTTGGATAGGATTGGGCCCTGGATCAATATGCCCTGGAACATAGTAAATTTGATGCCATAAAGCATGTGTACGTTTTCTTGGGGCACTCTGTATGCTCTATACATTCATACATTGTAGTATGAATACATTCAAAAATACATTCATTTTCATTGTCTGCTGGTAGGGCTGGCTGTTGTTAATGTCTGAAAGGAACTGGCTGTTGGAAAGAATATAAGCATTGAAGTAGGTTCATGTTCACCCTTTAGGATCATTTGTGGAATCCGTATGTGGTGGAAGAGGAGCACATGCAGGTAGTTCAGGTGGAGGGCAAAGGGGGGGCCATGCTGAGCCCTCCAGTCCTTCTCTCTTCCACCTGTTGATCTGGGGAGTTATTGGTGGATTTTGGTAGGTCTCTGCTGTTGCCATCAAGGCAGGAGATGTCATCATGTCAAAAGATGTCATCTTGGAAACCTCCTTTCCTGATCTTTAGAGGAATTCCCAAAAACTTGAGGATCTCCAGGTATGTGCTAGAGTCACATTTCGTGAGTTGAATCGAGTCAAGTCAGTGACCCTATGACTCGAGTTGAGTCAGAGTCATAGCAAGCAAGCACTCAAATTTGAGTCATGACACTTTTTCGAGTCACTGCCTCGAGTCTCGAGTCGTGCCCAAGTCAGTGACATCCATGACACAAATCCAATATGAGCTGCAAAAAACCAGCCTTTTCACGACTTGAGACCCCATCCCTGAGGATCTCCACTTGTGCAAAAACTGAGGGTGCAATCCTAACCTGGAGTTAGGCCAGCAAAGTTTGGCCGGCACAAGAGACACTGTAAAGTATGTTAGGACTTTGCTGGTCTAACTGTGCCGTCCTAACTCCAGGTTAGGATTGCGCCCTGAAACAAACCATAATGAGGTCTGAATGTTCTAGGGGGAAAATGACAAACCTATGGCTTGTGGAGCTGAGACCTAGCAGGAAATAAAGAGCAATAAAGATGAGATTTGTAAAAGACTGAATAAACAAGGGGGGGGAGAAAAGGATGGGGTGGAAAGGCAGAGGACCAGAAAGCCAGACTTTTTTTTATTTATCAAAAATAAAATAGAACTAATCGAAGTGAGTTGATTGAATTGGCAAGAAGGAGCACAGAGTTTCAAAGGCACATAGGAAATAAAGTCCCTGACACAAGAGAACTGAATATTGCCCTATCCTTTAGCTTCTCACTTTGTCCAAGAGAAAAGAGGAAGTATGAGAGAAATCACAGAAGGCCTCTACTGAGGACCTAAGAAAGTGGGCAAGTTCATATTGGAGTACAGTAGTGACATTTTTAGCATTGGCTAGAGGAGGCTAGGGGGACGTGGTGGCGCAGCGGGTTAATTCACTGTTGCTGGGCTTTCCAACCGGAAGGTTGGGAGTTCAAGACTGAGTGACGGAGTGAGCTCCCTTTGCTTGTCCCAGCTCCTGCCAACCTAGCAGTTCAAAAGCACCTAAATGCAAGTAGATAAATAGGGACCACTTCGGTGGGAAGGTAACAGTGTTCCTAGAGTCATGCCAGCCACATGGCCATGGAAGCTTGTCCTCAGACAAAACGCCGGCTCTACAGGCTTTGAAACGGAGATGAGCGCCACCCCCTACAGTCGGTCACAACTAGACCATTCGGTCGTGAGGAAACTTTACCCTTAGAGGAGGCCTAGTCATGACAAATGGAGGTACGGAAAAGTAAAGAGATAAGGTTTTCCAAGTGAGAAGAGCAAAAATTCAGTGCCTGGAGGAAGGCTACTGTGATGAGCAATATAAGGCTTGTGTTCTTTTGCCAGAAGTTTGAACTTTACTACACAGTTTAGGGAGTCGCAAGAGAGCAGAGGGAGGGTGGTTTCAGCAAAACAAGGGACGTGACTCAAAACCTGAAAGCAGACTGCGGTTGTGGACAATAACATTATTCAGTAACCTGAATAGGAGATTGTTCCTGCATTTATACAGATCGGTGCCCCCTGTAACCCTGCTCGGAGCATGGCAGGATGAATGATGCTTGGTCAAGGAGTTAATTCTTAACCTCTTCGCGACATGCTTCAGGTTCCGCAGGCAGCGAGACTCTGCTGCAGAGATGTTGTGATTGGAGAGCGGACGTGTGCTACAGTGTTGACTGTGTGGTTCCCTTTGGCACATACTTTTTGATCACAGTCTATGTAGGATTAACAGGGCATAGAGCATACCTTCCTTGGCTGGTTGAATTAAAAAAAAATCAGTGGAGTAAACATAGAAAATTGCCTTCTACTGAGCCCTCGATTATTGATGCATGCCTGTTCCAGCCATTCTCAGATCTTTCTGGAGCTGGCAAGATCTGAACTCGAGACTTTTAGTGTGCGGAGCAGATGTCCTACCACTAAGCTGCAGCCCTGCCTCCAGCACCCCAGTGCTGCTTCACAAACAGCCCATCAAAAGTAATTTCCACCAACCTTGAAATGACGGTAAAAAAAATACCTGGTTTAACCTGGTTTAGTCTGACAGCCCAATCCTATGGTTCCAGGCCTCCCTAGGAGCAAGGGTGCCAAAATGGACACTGCTACATCCTATGGGCGCTGTGGATGCCATAGGAGGCACCTCAGGAGAAGGGAAAATCCATCCCCTTTCCCTGGGTAGGGGCACTGGCCCTGCAATGGGCCTCCTCAAGTCTGTGCTCGCTGTTTTGCCAGCACAGACTTGAAGGCCTCCGTGTTGGGCTGCGCAGCCCAACACAGAAGATAGGATCTGGTGGCAGAGGCCGTCACTGGTCCCACTCCCTGCTCCACCCGTTCCCTGCCCAGTTCTGCCCCCTTTCTGCCTTCCTCTGCCCCAGCAGGCCTTACTGACGGACTGCACTTCTGAAGCACTGTCTGTCCATACCCCCCATGCTGGGATGCAATGCTGACTGGTGTGGCCCCTGTGCTGGTGCTCCTTCCTTGCATGGTGCCGCAGATGTGCTTTACGGCATGTTTACAACACCTGGAGCCGGCTATGAGCCCATAGGATGATTGAGACATGCAGAATGGAAGGGGTAGAGTCGATAGAGGGATTCCTAATTCGTTTGTAATATCAAGGCATCAACTGATACTGTTGTACACTTTTCTTTTTTCTTGTTTTTTAATGCCAATAAAGGTTTTATAAATTGAATTGAGTCGATAGAGGATTGTTCTTCTCCCTCTCTCACAACACCAGAACCAGGGGACATCCATTAAAATTGAGGTAAAACAGATAAAAGGAAATACTTTTTTACCCAGCGGGTAATTCATCTGTGGAACTCTTTGCCACAGGAGGTGGTGATGGCATCTGGCCTGGGTGCTTTTAAAAGGGGATTGGACAGATTTCTGGAGGAAAAGTCCATCGTGGGCTATAGGCCATGATGGGTTGTGCAACCTCCTTACATTAGTAGTAGGCTACTTCAGGATGCCAGGTACAGGGGAGTGGCAACAGCATGCAAGCATCTTGTTATCTCGTGCGCTCTCTGGGGTACCTGGTAGGCCGCTGTGTGATACAGGAAGCTGGACTAGATGGGCCCTTGGCCTGATCCAGCAGGGCTCTTCTTATGTTCTTATGAGATGATATAGTTCTGATGCAGCAATTAATCCCAGGTTTTTTTTTTAATTCCTCCCCCATTCTCCGTGCTTTTTGAGAACACCAAACTAAACAAGAGTTGGCACTTTGACAACCTACTGAAGCCAATTTTGTATTTCTGTTGCCTGGAAAAAACCCAACCAAGGGTGTTCCTCATTTTCCACCCTTTAAATTGCATCTGCTCCATGTTTAGATCACAAAGTACTCAAGTAGATTGCAAAACATGCTCAAAAACACCCCACTGAAATGGCCCCTGGTCCAAATTTCATGACTGGCCACGTGCTCTGTAGGTAATCTTAGGTGAGCCAGTTCCTCTTAGCCTCGGCAGCATGGGGAATGATGATACTCATCGTACAGGGTTGTTGTAAACCCTTACGTCTCAACATACTTTCAACCTGTTCCTTCACCTATGTTGTCAGTGTGGGGAACTGGAGGCAGACAGAGGAAAGGAGATGAAGGGAGAGGACATTGAACTATTGATGCTTACATACTTCATTTGTTGAAAAGTTTAACGTAAACTCTGCCTTGGACAGAATACCTTCGTTGATGTGAAACCCTGGGATCTTTACTATTATTCAATATTCAGGAAGCACACAAACTTTGTCTACTCTTTGTCTACTCTTCAGAGGGAAGGGGCACTGGGACTGCAGGGTTTAATCAATTAAACGTGTATTAGGGACCTGCCTCACTGCAGGGGGGAGGACACAGAAGGACCTGAATTGGCCTTGGAATTAGGCCTGGATAAACTGAACTGTTTCCTGGCTTTGAGGGAAATGGTTGGGGTTTTTTGGAGCCCAGCTCTATGCCTGCCAAGGGGAGTTCTCCCCTCCCAAGTTTCTTTTGGCAGGAGCTGAGTGGTCTTTTCTGCGGCACAAGCATCCAGTTGGCCCACTGCAGCTGTTACCGATTAATAAGAGTCAGGGTGTCAGATACAGAGTGAAAATCTGAAGCGCTTGTCTGATGTCTGCTGTGCGTGTGGTTTAGTATGTGCATCAGTGGAACACGTCCAGTTCCAGCCCATTCGTGGTTTTGTTAGTCAGATGAGCACCGTCGGCCTGGTCCGCTAAGGCCATGCTACGAAGCAGATATTACGATAATTGGGACAAGCTGCTTGCCATGGAGATGTATATTGAAGTTCACAAAGTGCAAAATGAAGTCTGGGGGGAAAATATGTTTGTACCCCTAAACATGGAAGGAAGCCCAATAAATTAGAGCCCTGGAGGTAATTTGCTGGAGAAAGTAAAGATATCTAAAAATAATACCACAGAGTGTGAGTGTTGCCATTGTGGTGTTACTACGGTGATGTTAAAATCAGATACTTGTCGATTCTTGGCACTCTGTGAAACTGTCCTGCTGTCTTCTGTGGGGATGAATCAATTGCCAGCATATTAGCTTTGTGTGATTATGTTATTCTCTTTTCTCTTGTTTCCTGAATTCCTTTTTTGCTTTTGACATAGGGAGGACAACTGAAACTACAGGGCAGTAAAGTGAATAGACCTCCCCCCCCCTTTAACTCTCCTCTCCTCTAAGAGGCATTTTGAAATTGCTCAGAGTAGCTTAAGCTTGAGAGATGAAAGCCTTTTGACTGGACTAAGTCTGGCAGGTCATAACAATGCAGACCTCTTGAGACTGTGATAGCATATTGACGTTTTCAGCAGGCAAAAGAACCGCCAGGCAGAACGTATTGGAATAGTTCCGTTTTGATTTGAAACTATTCATCAGGTTGATAGATGATTTTTTTTAATGACTTTGTGCAGAGAAATGGGTCAACTTATACCCGCATACATTGCTGGCCTAACTGTGCCAGCCTAATTCCAGGTTAGGATTGTGTCCTGAGTCATGTGACATCTAAGAATGATGTTTGAAGGCTCCTATAGCTTCCCCAGTCCGTTCTCTTGCCATTTAATGGACAAATCACATTCTCCTTTAAGAATACGACTGGAAAAGAAAGCAGCAAAATGGCTCTGTGAATCAATCCTTAGTCATCAGTCTGAGATGCTCTTAGAACAAGTAAAGGCTCAGTTTTTAAGTAACAACAAAAATCTTTCATGACCAGTTGCTTGCTTGATGGTTGATACTTATTTAACTTGGCAGAAGAGATGTTACTCTGTGACACAGTCATATTGGGATAAACGATGCATTACGCTCCTGAATGTGTCCCCAAGGGGTGAAACTCATACTCCTTAAGCCTGTTCCAAACCTATTCCTTGGCGTGAGGGTGATATTCTAATTTTCAGTAGCAATTGTGGGGAACGGAAGCCAAGCTGATCATTTTGAGTTTATGAATCTGGAATTTATCATATTTCTGTTCCACGCTTCAGGGGAAAGCCTCCCAAGGTGCCCTGCAAAAATTAACAAAATCGACAATAACTCTTAATAAATCAAGCATTAAAAAAAAGAGTAAGGGTGAAAACAGAATTGGCTTCACAAAAACGAAATAAGCCAGTAAAAATCCTGAGCCAATAAAAAGATTTTCCACAGTGCCCAAATGTGTACCAGCTCAGTGCCATCTGCACCTCCCTAGAGAGACCGTTCTGCAGGTGTGGTGCCACCACAGAAAAGGCCCACCCTGCCATGTCTCAGATGGAACAGGAATCTGGGTCGTCAAGGATAATCCTAAGAGCAAATTAACCCAGGAAGTGGTGACCCTTGAGGCCAGCCAATTACAGCACAGGCCTATGCGTGTCACCTCAGAGGTACGTCCCATTTAGTACAGTGGGACTTTCTCTCAGGTACGTGTGTATCGCGGTGGTTCTCGAACGTTTTGCACTGGGACCCTCTTTTCAGAATGGCACTTGGGTCGGGACCCACTAGAAGTAATGACATGGCCGGAAGCGACCTCATCAAGCATGAAGTGCTGTGCTTGTGACAAGAGGCGTAAAATTGGTTGCCAGCGCTGAGGGCAGGGCAGATATTGCTCCCCCCTTGAAGCTGTTGCCCCCGGCTCTAGGCAGCTCTGTGGGTGGCCGCGTTTGAGGCTGTCGCCCTTCACCAGAACAGCGAGGCAGCAGCGGAGGCATATCTCCCCCGGTTCCGTGGAGGGGGAGGAGGCCCCCACCCCCAGATGCAGCACGAGTGTTGTGTGTCCTCCTCCTCCCTTCCCTCCTCGCAGGGCCTATGGAGGGACACCGGTGCGGTGGCCAGGAGGCTCCATGGAGAGCTGCTTACTGATAGGGTGTGGTGGCTGTGGCGATGGTGATAGCAGTGGCACCTGCCTTCCAGCCAGCCAGCTTCCACTCCTACTCCTTCTCTGGCTCCGTCTGGCTCTGACTGCTCTGAGGCCGGCCAGCTTCCCACTCCTCCAAAGCTGCTTTGAGGTGGTGGTGGCTGTAAGACCCGGTCGGCCCCAACCTTCATGGCTGTTTAAAATATGGCATGTCGAGGGCTCAGGCGAGGCCACATGACCGTGTACAGGCCAATCAGGTCAGGCGCAGCAATGGGGCTGGGTCTACGAAGGGCCCAGCCAATCCATGGTCACTGAGGGCAAAATGAGACAGCAGTGGAGGGAGGCAAGGGAGGAGATGGTGGAGGACGGGCCGGGAAGCAAGCCGGGGCAATGGCTTGGCCTTGGTGGGGGCCTGCGGAGATCGGGTCAGGCCTGAGACCCAGAAGAGGGTGGTGGTGCTGGGGCTTCACTTAAAGCCGGGGAGAGGCCAATTGGTACCCTAGCTGCCTCTTTTTGTGCAAGCTGCAGTCTCCAAACCATCTTCAAGGGCAGTCCCACGCAGAGCAGATTGCAGTAGTCCAGTTAGAATGTTTCCAGGGAATGGACGCCTGATTTTGTGCGCACCCCTCCAAGTGCCTCATCTGTGAGCACCGTCTGTGGGCCAGAGCAGTTCTAGCAATTGCAAGCGACATATTGCACAATGTAATCTTGTTGGTTTGAAAAGCTTGGGCACTGTCAATCAGAGCATGAATGTAAAAAGGAGGGAGGAACCCCCCCACATATCCTCAAACTTAAGGTCAGTTTATAACTGGATACAGAGTCCTTGTCTTTCACTCACTCCCTGTTAGTTTTGGGTGAGAGCCATTTTAAGTGCAACAAGTCAGCTTCTATATGTATCTACCCTTCCTAAGAAGGATCTGTGTTTAAACGCAAATTACCTGGCTCCCTCGCTTTAAGAGACATGCAGCCATCACAAGACAGCAGCTGATTATATGAGGAGTCATTTAAGGCAGTGATGGGCAAACTTCAAGCCCTATGCCTGCATCATCTTGGAAGCCCTAAACAGCTTAGGACCAGGATACTTGTCTTCTCCCGTGCAGTACTACATGATACTCGGAGAAGGCTCTATTTTGTGGGCTGCCACCCCCTGAGCATGACTGATGGGCATGCAGGAAAGGACTTCCCCTAGGGCATTCTCTGGAATTCTCTAGCCTGGGCAGACCTGGTCCGAGCTTGTATCATGTCTAAAGCACTTGCATTTTCGGTCCACACTCCCACTTTTTTTCAAGGTGTGGCGATATCTGCTCCCTTGCTCTCATCCCAGGCAGGAAGCACCATGTCATTTGATAGGAAAGACATGGGGTTTACTTAGTTGAGCCCCACAAATGGACAGAGGAGCGGGAGATGACCACGTTGCTGTCCGTTCTGGTTTATTTGTGCTCTTACAATGGCAATTCGCAGATCCTTCTTTGAAACCCTCCCCTTCGGAGTGTCCTTCTTCCTTTCTGCCCCCATCATCAGGGGTTTCCTTGCCTTTAAGGCCCTTGCACCAACTGTACTCCCCCTGAACCCCCCCCTTGTCTCTACTGGTCAATGCCAGGGACCAGCAGGTGGGTGATGGCTTGAGGGCACCAGCCCCCTGTCCATCCATAGCCACCCATCGCTCTCTTACCTTTTTGTCTCATTGCTTCCCTCTTTGCTCCCCTCTCACTTGCTCCATCCACACCTTTTCCCTCTCCTCCAGCCCACCTGCCCTCCTCTCTTTCAGTTCTCCTCTCCTTCACGGTTCGGCCCCCTTCAACTATAGAGGTCGATGAGCATCCTTGGCCTGATGATTGCTAAGGATTGACAAATGCTTGTCACTTTTCCACTTGTCACACCCTTGCAGTTTTTCTGCTATCCTACTTGCGCCAAGCCCCACTTTAATCTCAGCTTTTCTGAAACACAGCAAATCTATACTGTAAATCAGTCAGGCCTTGACTGGACCCGAAGTCTGAAAACAACTCTGGTCAAGTTAAACTGCCTGCCTCCCTATGACTGCCTGCTATAAGTTCAACTATTATAGAATTTAAAATGCAATGAAGTTCTTCCTGGGAGAGATCTGTTTTTGTTGTTTTCATGATGCTTGGATTGTTAGTGTTGATAATTGACCATGCAAACTACTTTGGGGGCTGGAAAATGGGCTATACATGAACAGGAGAAAAATGAAAAGATTGAAATAAGATCTCCCAATTCAGGTTTTGTTTTGTTTTTTACTTCAAAGCAGCTGTTGAATCTTCCAATTTTGGGCAGATCAAAAGGTCTGAGAAATGAGGTTTTAACCCTTCCCCTCATGTCATTTTTGTGATCTCAAAAAACCGCCCCCTAAACTGCAATTAGCTTCACTGAGGAAAAGATACAGGCGTGATGAACTGTCAGCCTGCATCTTATGCAAGGGTTACATTCCAAGGTCAGCATGTAAAGCCAAGATTGCAAGTACTAGTCAAAACTCTCTTAAAGCCAACAAATACAGTTGTTGTTGTTGTTGTTGTTGTTGTTGTTGTTGTTGTTGTTGTTGTT
>JAJKFI010000060.1:6601766-6651787 GCA_029204185.1 Lerista edwardsae | reverse complement strand
TAATGGAGGCAGTGTTCCCGTCTTCATTTCTGGGAATCTGGGGAAGAAGGAGTGGTGGCACCATCCACTGAAACTTTGGGGAACACTTTCACCATCAGAATTGCTAAATTGAAGGCGGCAGGTTTGGGGGAAATGTGCACCTGCTGCAGAGCCCCCACTCTTCAAGATGAACTTAGCCTCAGCTTTAGGACTAACCACTTTGTAGTGTAGCATTTAACACAGTGTTATTCAAACTGTAGGTTGGGACCCACTTGGTGGGTTGTGACCAGTGATGTCATTCAGGAGGAACGGACCAGAACGGGCGTTCCGGATCCTAATGGGCTCCATGGCTGGTTCCGGGTTCCCGACAAGTGCCAATCAAAAGTGAGTTCCTGTTCCTAAATCATTTGAATGACACCACTGGTTGTGACCTGATGCCAGGTTGGTTGAGGAAAGCTGGGAGCAGCCATCTTGGAAACTGCAGACCATACTCTTGTTATATTCCTTTTGTGAATGTTAACAGTTTGAATTTTCAAGTGAGGGTTTTTTAAAAAAAAAATAATTGTTTTTAGTTCAGCGCTTTTGCATAACATTTTGTCTTAATCTTGCTTTCTGTCAGGGATATTTCATGGTTGTACAACTGCCGCAGTCCAAGAATGCCGATTTGCATTTCAGGAGTGTCATTTTATTATGTTACAATGACAGCACTTCCTGCTTGATGATGTCACTTCCTGCCATAACATAACTTCCAGGTTAATGTCGATGGGTCCTGACACAAGCCATTCTAAAAAGTGGGTCCAGGTCTAAAAAGTTTGAATAGCACTGATCTAGCAGATGATTTTCAGTGGATATCAAACTGGCCAACCTACACCTGGACAGCTCTAACCAAACTGGTTACAGCATTGCTATAATTTCCTTCCTTCTACAATTTCCAGCTGCATGTAAAGCTGGTCTTGCCCAGTTGTGCCAGGTGGATTTGTGTGTCGAGTGGGATCTTGTTAATAGATACATGCAGTGAACTGGAACACCCTAAATGTTGGCTTCCAAAGCACACCGCTCAGTCGATTAAGGCGAGGAAAAATTTATCTTCCAAACTGGAAAAAAAATAATAACCCTCTTTAGGAACTCAGCACAGATTGTGGGTTTTCTAGAAAACTAATTATAAATTTTATCATTAACTGCCAGGACCATTTTTCCCTTCTCCTGGAAATTATTCAATCAATTTTTAAGGTAGAGAGAAAAATTGTGGCAGTTTTTAATGCAATGTGTCAGTTCCCCTCGTGCTGTCAACACCTCATTTTGCTTTTCCAGTAGCATTGAATTACGTCTTTCCCAACAAAGGACATAAAACTCTATTTCACCCAGACCACAAGGTGCTTCTTCTGAGAACTCATGTAACACCCTCAGTGACCCATAGGGCTTGCCCCTAAGCATTAATGCTGCTTCATGGCCGGGCTTCAAGATGGTGTTCCTGCATGCTTTGCAAACAGGTCTGTCCTCCCCTTGAGAGAAGGAACCAAAAAGAATAAAGAGAGAGCCTGGACACACTGTTGCTGAGCTAGTAGAATGGAATGTACTGAATCCATAGAGACTAAAAGCCCAGTCCTATTGTCCCAGTCCCACCAACGCCACTGCTGCCTGCCAAGTAACATAGATATCACCACATCCAGCAGGGGGCAGTTGCAGAGGTCGCTTCTGGGTAAGGGAACAGCCTTTCCCTTACTCATGAGTAAACCTCCATGGTGCAAGGGGACCTGCTTGGAAATAGCAGGAAGCGGCATCGCTAGAATGCCTCTAGCTCGATTCATTTAAAAAATAACAAAATGGCACAGAGGCATTAGAACTCAAATGCATGGAGGCGGCAGTTGTCTACCATAATGCATGGAGACCATAATGTTTCTAACAGTAGAACTCAAATGTATGGAGCCTGCCATGTTTAATAGCTTTGAGCTCGAAGGAAAGGTTGCTAGTGTGGTGAGTGTGCAGCTGAAAAACAAATGCAACCTATTATGCCAGGAGGAGATTTAACATGCAGCTCTGTAGCACTACTAGGGTTATCTAGCTGAAAAACAAACTCAGGCTAAATGTGGGGTTGGCATTTGCTGCAGCAGCTTTGTGTCATCTAAGACCTAAAGGCCGAGTTAGCTCAAATAGGAGATGAGGTAAACCTGTGCCTGGTTAGTATCACTTCATGTTGTGGGTTGGGTCTCACATGATTCTCCTCCATCCAAACAAATTCCTTGCGCACAGAAAACTAGATATCAGGGAGAAAGAGTTCTAGCCTTCTTCTTGACATGCTAGTTTTCTGTGTGCAGGAATGGTTTTTTGTTGTTGAAGGAACATATCATCATGTGAGCCCCCTCTGCAGTGGGAAGGCAGAGAAATAGGTGTACCACCTCACTTGATGTATGGAAGAACTAGACTAATGGGAGAACTTGGCTATACAGTAGTCTCCTGAAGGAAAAGCCATGACTTCAGGAATTCACAGGCTTCACAGGAATTGTCGGTGTTGACTTTTGCTATAAAGGCTGAATTTGGGCTTCTTTAATGAGGACCACAGGAGTTGTGACATTTATTTCAGCAGGTATATTAACAAGTTATGGTTTTTTGTTTTTGTTTTTAATCTTTTTCTGGGTTGTTTTTGACATTGTTCTTCAGAAGAAAGACTCCTCAGAGGAGAGCTGGTTCCTTGACAGAACAAGGCTGAATGGTGGTTTGCCTGCCTCTCTTCACTCAAGCAATGCCTGCACTCAAACACTTGTGTCATCTCTTACTTCACCAGGGTTTGTTCTTTTTTGCTTGTTGTAAATATCAATTTCCACCAAACATCCCTCCCTGTCACTCAGCAGCTCCTGTTCCTCTCACAAGCTTCTCTGCTTCCTGTGCCTGTCCTCCCTTATCACACCCGGTATCACTCAGAGCCACTGGAAGCTCGTTCATTTTCAAGAGAAATTGTGCTGCTCAGGGATGCACATGCAAAATACCTCTCTCCTTCTTGGAATTATCTATCCACCTTTTAGCAATCCATTCCTTTCATTTTCTCACACCACCTACCTTCCCTTGAAGGTTCTTTAATCACTGACTGCTTCAGAGATGACTCTTGAGGCTTCCTTATTTAAAAAAGCAAAATCTTTAAAGACATAGTGCATCAATGGTCGGTCTCTCTCTCTCTCTCTCTCTCTCTCTCTCTCTCTCTCACACACACACACACACACACACACACACAAGAATGTCTGTTTGTATTTTAGGGGTGTCATTTTATTATGTCACAGTGAGGACACTTCCTGCTTGATGGTCACTTCTAGCTATGACATCACTTCCAGGTTAATGACATCGCTTCTGGTGGGTCCTGACACAAGTACTATTCTAAAAAGTGGGTCCCAACATTTGAGAATCACTGAAATAGAATTTACAGAATTTATAGAATTTACAGCCTATACCGGCACTAGATGTAGGAACTTGCATAAGACCTTCTAGAGTTTACAGTACGATCAGTTTAGGGGGGAAAAAGTATTGGACAAAAATACCTGGATTCCGGAATAGCTGAAATTTTGGATGCCTGTATATGGGGTAATCTACAATTTATAAAGATAAATTGCCTTAAAACTCACTCCCTGACAAAATCATTTCTTTTTGTCACAGTTCACCTGGCTATTTTTTTGAATGTGCAAATCGGGTACAAGATGTTCCGCTCCGCAGGGCTTCCCGTCCTCCGGCCAAGACTCACACACTCAGGTTAAGCACATATTTAGACACTTCAGGGAGAAACTGGCAAGGCTGTGGCACCACTGAGATGAATCTGGCGTTACAGCAGGTCACTCTTTGCATATGGCCAAAAAAAGAAGCCACCAAAGGCTGTGTGAGGCTATCTTAACCCTGTGGTTGCCAACATGCCAACTGCATCCTTGAGTGGCATTTGGAACAGTTTTCTTGGCAACATGAAATTCTAATGTTTCATGTACAAAACCATTATAGTTTCAGATGATTGGAAATGAATACTAGATGCGTTAACAGAAATGTTGTATTGTGATAAAAGGGAGGCAAGACTGCTTCTGTGCTTGCCCAGGCTAATGTGCTGTTTCATGTGGCTGCATAAGACCCACAGATAAACTGGAAAGGAGGACAAGGGAGGTGATTTCAAGATCAGGGCCCAAGCATGGAAAGAGGGCATGGTGCATTTGGAGATTGTGTGTGGGCTGGCCCAAGCTGCAGCCCTATTGCCAAATTGGGACAAAGTGCTTGAGGGTATTTTTATTTATTAAATAAAAAGGGGAATGAATAAGCAGGGGAATCTGTGGTCTGTTTTTGGATAAGAGATGGAACGCCAGGCTGTGCCAAGCTGCAGTACCTGTTGTGGCAGAACGGGGTCACTGTGGAGCTGATGAGCCAGTACAGGAATGTTGTGAGAAGGCCAGCTGGCAAAAGAACGGAGTCCAACCTTGTGGACCTGTCTAGGCTGGACTTACCATCACCTGCTGATGCTCAATGGCACACGGCCATAGGAGAGAACCACACTGTGAAGGCTATATTTGGGACGAAGGATTTGGAGAATCGCAGAATACTGTATATTTGTGAAAACCCCATTGAAAAATGGTGGCTTAGACTAGCCAGCCCATGTAAGCCGCCTTGGGCATTTGCTTCGGCATGGGAAAGGCAGGGTATAAATTATTCAAAATAAATAAATAAATAAATAAATAAATAAATAAAAATATTGATTTGAAGACTATATATCCCATCTTTCCCATGCAGAAGCAAATTGTGCTTCAGCCTGCAATCGTAAGTCAAGCCTGGACTGGTCCTCAAGAAGCAGCCCAGAGCAGGCCAGGGATGCCTGCAGCAGTGACCTGGCTGGTTCAAAGCCCCCAGTCTGCAGCCGCGTGGCGATCCTCTAGGTAGGAGCCTGATGGCCCTTTGGGAGCATTCAGTAATGCAGTCGCTTTTGGCCACAGGACAGATACAGCCGCAAATATTTTGCTGCCCTTTAATAATACCCTTAACTATCCTAATGATAGGATTGGCTTGTTGAGTGGTGTATTAGCTTGATCCTGTACAACAGTCCGTATGTTCTCAGGTCCGTACCAAGAAACAGCTGGTGTTTGCATTGGTCAAATGTACAGGGTAATTGAATGGTTAATAGTTTCTCAGCCAGCCATTAACACCCCATTGTTTCACTTTTCAGACTAGTTCTCTAATCTAGCCCCTCTGAGCATATTATTGCTCCTGTTAAACAGAAACTGAACCCAACTTGTGTCCCTCCATGCTGTATTTTTCCAAAGGAACAACACAGGAGTCTTGTATTAACTCTGCATTTCATAGAATTCTGCTTAATTTCCAGGGCACCTTTCGCCTTAAGCTTATGCAGGCGAGCAGTTTTTATTTACATTGCCATCAAAGTACATGGCACTTTACAATAAATGAGAGGACAGGTCCCTGCCCCCAAGGGGCTCCCAATATAGAAATAGACACAAGGGGGACAACAGAAGAAAGTTATCAATGAATTATCAATGTGAACATCCTTGATAAATAATATGTTTGTTTGCTTCCAGGGACCCGGAAGGCCGTGCTTGTTTTGTTCATTAATTAGCTGCACGTTGGCAAAGCATGCAGGGTGGTGAAAAGAATAAAATATTACAATATAGTCCCAACGACAAAAGTGTGGAAAAGCAACAGAATCAGTCAGTTAAAATAGCCAGAACAAAAAAAAAATGATTAGGAACAGCAGGTACCTGAGATGCTGAACTGCTTGAGCAAACTTTTTAAAGCCTTTCCTTAGTGCAGAAAGGCATGAAAGTTGGCACTAGGAAAACTTCTCTGGGGAGGGCATTGCAAATCCAAGGCATCATAACGGCCTCTCTCTTTCCTATCTTCAGGTGATGGTAACAGTTGGAGAAGGAGGCAGGTGAAATGGTTCAGGCAAATTCATGTAGTTGAAGGTGGACCTTCAGGTAGTCATGTCCCAAGTTTTTATAGGTAACAACCAGCACTTTGAATTGTGGTTGAAAATGGACCAGCTACCAGCATGGCTGTGTAAGCATTGGTGAGAAATGTTTCCCCTACAGCTCCTGCCATTCCCTCTCCGTCATCCCTCTTGCTTTTCAATTCCCCTTTCCCTCTGAGCATTGTGGGATGTCTAGTCGAGGGGACCAGAAAGAGTCTAGCTGGTGAATGAATTGCAGCTGTTCAGATGCAGCAGCAGCAGGGTTAATAAGATAAAGAGAAGGTAAAGGTAAATAAGGTAAAGGTAAAGATTTCCTCACGACCGAATAGTCTAGTCATGACCGACTGTAGGGGGCGGTGCTCATCTCCGTTTCTAAGCCTGTAGAGCCGGCGTTTGTCCGAGGACAAGCTTCCGTGGTCATGTGGCCGGCAGGACTCTACGCTGTAGCGCATGGAACACCGTTACCTTCCCACCAAAGTGGTCCCTCTTTATCTACTTGCATTTAGGTGCTTTCGAACTGCTAGGTTGGCAAGAGCTGGGACAAGCAATGGGAGCTCACTCCGTTGCACACTCTTGAACTCCCAACCTTCCAGTCAGAAAGCCCAGCAGCAGCGGTTTAACCCGCTGCGCCACCACATCCCTAATAAGGGTTAATACAGAGAGGAAAAAAGAACATTACATCTCCGTTTTCCTCACTTACCCTTGCAGTCTGCTGGCTGTCTTTCTTAATGCTCAGCTATGCATGGCAGAGATTCTCCCCATCCAGCAATGGTACAATCTGACCTCCCATTTATATCCATTCAGGCCTCCCCTTCCCAACTTCTGCCTCCTAACTGCAGATTCAAGCAAAAGAATACAAATTATTAAAAGCTAAGAAGGAGCAGCAGATGTTTTGCATCCATTTTAATTAAAGCAGGACCACAGGAGCTACATTATCTTTATCCTCCAACTTGGTTATGTGCTCTGGGGCAAGTTCCTGTTATTTGTGTTTAAGATTTTGGCCTGACTACTATAGATAAATGTTTGCTTCCTTGTTTTCTTTTTAATTTGTTGACATCGCAGATGAAATTTGAATGTTTACAGCGTTGCTGCTGCTTACCCTGAGGGACACAGGAGCAGAATCGCAGAATCTGAAATTTGTTTGCTGTGGTGCAGATGTTTCTCACACGTTTGTATGAGCAGCACATATACTTAATAATAATATTGATCACAATAAATAACAATCCCTGTGCAGTTATTTTTCAACCCAACACATGTGTGTCTGATCTAATAAAAATATTTCTGTCCCATCTCTCAGTCCAAGTTTCCCAAGGTAGTCAACCCCACATATCAAAAACTATGATATCATAAAATTTACAGCAAATGGCGCTCAATAGATAAAATAGCTAATTGCAGCATTAAAGTGGAAGACCATTAAAAACCAGCAAGAATGAAAATGTTTTTATCTGCTCCCTAAATATCGTAAGTGAGAGCATTTAGGGAGGGCATTTCTGAGATGGGATGCCACACCATAAGAAGAGCCACACTGGATCAGGCCAAAGGCCCATCTAGTCCAGCTTCCTGTATCTCACAGCGGCCCACCAGGTGCCTCAGACAGCACATGAGACAACCAGATGCCTGCATCTTGTTGCCACAGAACAGGGCCAGCTCCTCATTGCAGAACACTGCACTTTGGAGGTGGTGTGGGGACACTGAGATGGGCCTACCAAGAAGATCTTAATAGTTGGGCAGTTTCATACGAGGGGAGATAGTCTTTCAAGCAGTCCAGACCCATACCAGCTTCTGAAAACGCGTTGAATGACATTAGGAGAAATGTAAATGGTGTTGTGAGCCAAGCACATGGTGAAGCAGGTAGGCAACCAGTTCACCATGTACTCAAGTCTGCTTGGAAGTCTTCCACCTACAATCAATAATATGTCAAGAACAAACGCACAGCTGTGGGGATGCTGCTTGAAAAGCCTTTGGAGCTGGGAAATGGCCTGCAAGAAAAGGGTTAAGTAGTAGTGTGTCTTCCTCCTACATTTCCCAGTCTCTGCCTTAAAAAAAAAAAGTACACAAGGCTACTGTGCACATTTGTTCCTGTTTTTGAATCCACTTTTTCAAAGCATTTTTGCCTTTAAATATATTTAATCTTCCAGAAATGCTAATTTTTGAAAGCCTTACAGGTTCAGTGGACAAAAGTGAGACCGCAGAAAGCAGCACTTTTGCATGTCATAAACCGTTCAAAGGAGTTGTAAATGTTAAACAATATGGGACTGAAAGCCTGGCTGAAAATTATTTCAATTCAAAATGGTGGTTTGAAATTTTAAAATCCCATGTTGACGTGTGGCACTACCAAGTACCCCAGAGAACCAAAAAAGGCACTTTAATTATTTAGAAACAACCCCGACAAGAGCTTTGCCTTGTTTTCCAAAGCAAATATTGCACATGAAAGTTGAGCAGCTGTCTCAGATGAGAATACATCTGTCCGTTTCTCTCTTTCATGTTGGTTGAAATACGGCTTCCTGATAGCTGAAGTCTCATACATTACCTATTACACACACGTGGCTTTCATTTGACTCTTCAGTTTCATATTATCAGCGTTGCTAGTTGAACGGAGAAAATGAGCACCTTCCCTTGAGAAAAACAAAACAAATGTCAAAAGAGTAGAATAAAAAATGCCGCATGGAAACCTGTTCCAGATGTGTATAATTGCAGGCAAACCAAAGGATCTGCTAAGTAGTACCTTTCAGGGGTCACCATGATTGAAAAGAAGCTCAGAGAAGGTTTCGACCACAGGATGTTAATTTCACCTGCACAGAAAGGAGGACTGTAGAGGCTACTGTTTCACCAGCGGAACACAGTCCGACCCAGGAGAATATAATGAATAGGAGCAGTAGAATAATGTAGACTGCCTTGGGAAGTGAAACAAACACTTTATATTGTAGGACAGCAGAGGCATAACTGGGAAGGGTTTTGCTTCCTCCACACTCCTGTGAGGTTGATTGTGTGAACTCTCCATACAAAACCCAGGTTCCACAAAGTTGTTAGTAACTTCACTTGTATATTAGCATGGTTTATATATGCAGCTCCCAGGCAGGAGCTCTTAACACCAGCCTGCAGCAGGCTTTCTCCTAGGCCCACAAGAAGTGAGGGGGGAGGCTTGGTAGCACTTTACTACCCAGTAATGAATGGGGGCAATGAATGGTTAATGGACAGTATCTAAATGCCATTCAGCATGGTGGTGATGTAATCACATCACACTATTTCCAGGTGCTGCACTTTGTGCGTAGCACCACAACAGCCCTTCTCACCGTGATTGTAGGGTTAGTGAGAGGGCAATGGGGGGGGCATATAGAGCCCAACTGCCCCTAGGGCCAGCCCTGCTGTAAATGCTTTGCAGGCAGAAGATCCCAGCTTCAATTTTTGGCTTCCTATCTGAAACCCTGAAGAGGCACTAAGAGCGCTATCCTAAACTGGGGTAGCGCGATCCTAAACAGTGGAGTCTGTCTCCACTGACTTTCAGGGTGCAATCCTAAACTGAGTTAGGCTGGTATAAACTAAGCCAGCAAAATCTGACCAGTGCAAGGGCCACCATAAAGCATGTTTGGACCACTCTCGGAGTCAGGGAGGATGGCTCAGGTCTGTGTGCTGGCCTCTCGGACTCCAAGAGTGGTCCGAACATACTTTACGGCGTCCCTTGTGCTGGCCAAACTTAGCTGGCTTAGCTTATGCCGGCCTAACTCAGTTTAGGATTGCACCCTGAAAGTCAGTGGAGACAGAACTAACCTAAACAGACCAATGATTTGATTCAATAGAAGGCAGCTTCCTGTGTTCCTATTTCCCTTCCCCGTTTAATCAAGTAAGACTGTCGAAGTGGTTCAAGATGTATCTTGAGAAGAGGAGAAGGTGGGGTCTTGATGACAGATACTTGTCAAAGCTGCCAAGGGGCTCCTCTTGTTTTCATTTCTGTCGGGAGACTTCATGCCTCAGGTGGGACAAGAAATTTGACAAGTACGCAGAAACAAAAAAGAGTGGCGCTGGCATCTTCAAGCTGATCAATGGAGTGAAACAATGGAGACCTGGCAAGTGTTCAGAATTGTTGAAAGGGTTGTAATGGAAGGCAGACAGCCACTGTCTGCGGCTGAACAGAATAATGAACAGACAGGAAAAAAAATCTCAGATGCTGTCTGAACAAAATAAGCCCTTGAAAGAGGTGAGATCACACCATGACTTGCAACCAATTAGGCTTTGGCTTCCCCCCCCTTCTACTGGATCATACAACAAAGAATTATCCAAGAAGCAGGGGGTTGTTGTGTCATCTCATTCTTATTTTCATCTCATTCTTATTCCTGAAGCTAAGCAGGAGAACTTGTGGTCCAAAAGGATGGGAGATGGAACGTCAGGTGTGACAAGCAGTTGTACCCGTGGTGGCAGGACGGAGTAGCTGACGGTCTGATTAGTGACCTCACCCAAGTGAGAGTTGCAGGGGAGTGTGTGAGAAGGCCAGCCATCAACAGATCGGAGTACAACCTTGAGGATCTGTCCAGGCTTGACTTGCGATTGCCTGCTGAAGCTCGATGGCACGCAGCCAGAAGAGAGAACCACACTGTGAAGGCAATACCTGGCGACACTGTTATTCACAGAATATATTTGTAAAAACCCCATTGAAAGGTGGTGGGTTAGACTAGCCTGCCTATGTAAGCCTCCTTGGGCATTTGCTTCGGCAGGGGAAAGGTGGGCTATAAATTCTGCAAATAAAATAAATAAAATTTTCAGAGTCTTCCACCACTTGGAATGTCAGAAGAAGCAGAACACCAATCTGCATCAAAATCATCTTTTGGTAGCACTTTAGTTTCTTGCCTTTCATGCTTTTTCTGAAGCAATATGAACTTTTTTTTTTCATGCTTATTGACAAGTGATATGAATGACCATTGTGTTAAATTGGCTTGTATGAAGTGAGACTATTGAGTTTGATCCTTCATTTGGAGTTACAAAAGAGGTAGTGGTAGCCATGAGGTCATCTCAATAGCTGCTGGAGCAGGATGATTTGCATTTGTAGGTCTGCTCACCATGATGGGAAAGAAATAGTCTCGTTGGTGGCTTTCTCCCATAGCCACCCCAAAAACAGCCTTGGGAATCAGCCCTCAGTTTTTAGCGGCCCAATCCGAAGGGCTGCAATGCCCACAGAAGCAGTAGCGCCAAAATGGCAACCGCTGCATCCTAAGCCTGCCCAGGCTACCGTTGGGGTCTCCTCAGAAGAAGGAAGTGTTTGTTCCCTTCCCGTGGCGAGACCACAGCCAGTGGCAGTGGGTCTCCTTGGCTCTGTGTCTGTGTTTGAATCCAGGAGGCCTGTTGGGCTGCCCAGTTCCAGTGGGGGTTTAGGATGTAGCGGGAGAAGGTGCCGCCATCCTCACTTCCTCACAGGCCCAATCCTCCCCTCCTCTCCCTAGTTCTGCCCCCTCCCTGCCTCTATACCTTGGCCCAAAACGGCTTACCATTCGCCGGAGCTACTGAAACACCTCCCATTTGGTGCTGAGGTTGGACGCTAATTAGCGCCATCCCAGCATCCACGGTACTTACTTCCACAGTGTAGCAAACATTCTTTCCGGCACATTCGCAACACTTTTAGCTGGTGGTACACATGTACCTTCAGTGTTTAAGGGCTTCAGCATTGAGCCCTAAGTCAGAAATCAGATTAATTTAGGATCTTGCAAGTCAGTTTAGAGCTGTGGCCTTTGATGACTTTGAAGATAAAATGGATGTCATTTTACAAAGCAAAATGGTAAGGCTCTCTGTAGTTATATCATCAGCCGGGATCTCTTTATTGGTGCCGCTTGGGGATGGTGGGCTTGTTGATATCGCCATGTAAATATGCTGGCAGTATCAGTGAGCCACAGCTTTTGCAGATGCTCTGAGTTTCTGAGAATTGGTCTCTGAAGCTTCTAACAGTGTTTACTGAGCAGCCTGCTGCAGCGTCCTCATTCATAGCCTAATGCACTAGTAGTTTTGCAAGACCATTTGAGTCTAAAGTGATTTGCTTGCGAGTCATATTGTAATTAAGTTTTTACATGGCTCCTGGTATTTAATGGTACCTTTTGATTGTGTATGAAACTCTCTCTCTGCATCAGGAAGGATGTGCAAATGGCATGCTGCTGCTGCTGCTTGCGACGCCCAATTTACTGCCATTAAGCCAGTGGAAAAAGGGCAATGTAGGTCAATTACCTCCTATGCACATTAGTGAGTGGCAGTTACAAATGGGACTGGAAAAGTCTTGCCCTTGCAAGATCAAGGTTAAGTGAAACCTTGGTGTGAGCAAAACACAAATGCTCGGGGAAGGGGGGCGCTGGATAGTAGCAGGAATTAGGTTCCAGCAGCTTCATCTGTTGTCAGATTGCCTGGAAAATGACTCTGGCCTGTGGATATCTTGCGTCTGCTTCTCTTAGCAAGACTATTTAAGCTTATAAAAGTGCCATCATGGGAGCTATGAAAGGGAAAGGTGCTTCTCCTGCAGAAGTGCTCTTGGTCAGAAATCCTACATTGGCCAACCCGTGGAACAGAACATCATGATTATTTTGGCCTTGGATTTGAAAGATACCAGCTTTCCAGTGTTGGTTGCACTTGTTGTTGTGCCTGCAAAGTAAAAGTAAAGTAGTCCTGTGTGCAAAGCACCGAGTCATCATGGACTCATGGGGGTGACATCACATTGAGACGTTTACTAGGTTAGTTGTAGGGGATGGTTTTGCAAGGAAACCGGAGGTATTCTCTGATGTCCAGAGAGGGCTACGGGGCTCCCAGAGGCCAGTGCAACTCCCCACCCCACCCCCAGGTAAGGTGAAAAGCCCCTGTGTCCCCCCAGCACTGTGATCATTGTGGTGCTGTTGGGACACCCATTACTAGGCCACTCCCCTTAAGTGGGAATGGCTCAGTTCTGGTTCCCAAAGTGGTGGGTTGCGACCCACACTTCAACTGCTGTTCTAGCACACTTCACAGTGTAGAGAGGTGATGTACAACACTACGTTATGCATGTTTACTCCAAAACGTCCAATTGTGCTCAGTGGGGCTTACTCCCAGGAAAACGTGCATAGAATTGCTGCCTTATGCATTTCAGAATATTTCAAACCATGTTGAAGTCATTGCAAACTGACTTTCTCAAGGACTTGGGAAACCTTCTGCAAGTATTCAGACTGCAAATTGCCCTGTATTGAAAAGTGTTCCAAAGTGAACCAGGACTTGGTGACTTGAGTCATATTTGTGTTAGAGAACATATTTTCAACACTCTCAAACTGAGGTTTGGAAAAACAACTATTTGCATTATTGTTGTTCAGTCGCTAAGTCGTGTCCAACTCTTTGCAACCCCATGGACCACAGCACGCCAGGCCTCCCTGTCCTCCACTAGCTCCACCCAATTTCATGTTCACCCAATTTGCATTAACAAGCTCCTTTATGTGGCCAGTTCAGCCCTCTGGGATGGGCTCTGCACATCTTTGCTTGCTGTTCTGCTATTGCTTCAGAATTCTCTCACTACCTGTTCCTTTTTTTATTTCAAATAGCGAGAGAGAGAGAGAGAGAGAGAGAGAGAGAGAGAGAGAGGAGGGAGGGGGCAATAATGTAATATTTTCTGTTTTCATTCTGACTGCCAAAAACTTTTGAAATAGAATTCAGCTCAATGATTTGTCTGAAATGACTGTTTGGTGCTTTTGTCAAGTGCCTGATTTCCATTCAGCATGCAGCCAATCACTAAAAAAAAATGGCATTAAATTTGTTTACTGCTTCTGCACTTTTCCTGCATGAAAGTTTACCTTCAGTGCACTGTGCAGACATGGGAGCTCCATGCTTACCAGTTTATTGACTTAGATCCCGGAAATGTGGTCAGCTTTGAGTTCCACCACAGACTGTAGAGATAACAGGAAGGGCATGTTTTCCATATGAATGGCAGTATTCAATGGTCAGTATCCACACCAGTGTAGGAGAGCTTGCTCTGTTATTTGAACCTTAGTCATTTTAGATACACTGAGATGTCTGAGATCACAGTGGATCCTCAGTTTCTGCAGCACAATCATTATAGTGCCATAAAGATCTCTTTTCCAGTCAAATAGGGTGGTTTTTTCAGAATATCCGAATGTGTGTGTGTTTCAAAACCTTTATTGGCATATAAATAAACTTCACAAACATAAATGTAATTACAACACTGATCAAGGTAAATAGAGCAGAGTAAATAGAGGAATGAGGTCGAAAAAACAAGCAAAATCATAAGTTATGGGTTAAAATGGAAATTTTCAATAGGTATCCTGCAACGGCCTATGTAATAGAAGGACAGAGATCACTCAGGAACAAGGAAAGGGAATTGGGAAAAAGAGAGAGCCACGGTTCAAAGAATAGCTGGCGAAGGGAGAAGTGAGCCGGGCAATGAAATAAAATATGATCCAAAGTGTCCGGCACCAAGTGACAGAAAAAACAAAACCTATTGGCACGGGGGATATTGGAAAAACGGCCTACATGGACCGCAGAAGGAAAAATATTCAGGCAGGCTAACATAAAAGCTCTTCTCTGACCAGGATTGATTAATAGAGAGAAGTAGTTAGAGGGGCGTCCTAAGGAGGGAGGGAGGCTAAAGAAGAGGGGAGAACAGGTGGGGTTCAGGCCAGCTGATAGGGTCTTGTACTCGAGTTGCCAGAGTTTGGATTTAATCAAGGAGTGGGCCTGTTGTATTCCAATATCAGTGAGGGATTCTAGGTTTAATCCTAGGGAAAGGAGTTTAGATTCAACCAGTTTGAGCCAGTTCGATGAATAAGAATCGCTGAGAAGGTTGAGAAGGAGAGAATTAGGATTGGGGTGGAGATGAATGCAGAGCCAATATTTGAAGGTGATGGCCCAGGCAATGGTGGAAGGAAGGTGGGTCCCCAATTCAAGTACCAAGGTGGAAAGGCGGATCATGTAGGGGACACCTAGAATCTTCCTAAAAAAGACAGCTGCAATAGAATTGAGGTCATAATTGACGGCCTCTATCCAGATGGGTGCCCCGTAGAGAAGGTGGGATAGTAATTTAGACTGAAAAATATGCAATGCTGCTGGAACGAATTGATTGCCAGAAGAATGATGGAATTTCGAGATTGCATTGAGTTGAGAAGTTGATGAAGAAATAACCGATTTTTTTATGTGACGTCCAATTTAATCTGTGATGAAATGTGAGCCCAAGGTATTTGAACGTTGGAACTTGCTGGTAGGTTTGTGTACCAATTGTCCAGGTGGACAATGGGCTAGATTTGGAAAAGACAACAATTTTGGTTTTGGTAGAATTAATACATAAATCATTTGTGGAACATTAATCTTGGAATTTGGCTAGAAGGAGGCGCAGGCCAGCTTTAGTGAGGGAAAGCAGGACTGCATCGTCCGCATAAAGAAGAACTGAGAGAGGGGAACCATTTAAGGAGGGGGAGGAGTGGGCAGCATTATCTAATATCCGAATGTTAAGACAGACCTTAAAACGTGCAGATAAATCATATTTATCCAGCAACTCAGCCTAAAGCATTCCCATTAGACTGTTTCTAGACTGCCTCTTTGTGTTGTCCAAAATGGTGTCAGTGTACAATACAGATTAAGGGTCCTCTTTTTATTCCACTTTACCAAGTTAGGACAGCTTAGAAAAAGCATGCAGAATTCCATGCCTTGACCTATGCCACAGATCTTTAGGCCATTTCAGAAGTATTGTATAATGCAATCTGATTTGGGGCGGGGGAGGGGTATACATGGTCCATCAGTATTTGGATTTTTGTGATGACTAACAAACAGGACTGATGAGTAACCACAGTTGGTGTAGGACTGTATTTGTTTTACAGGTGTGCCCCGTATCCACTGATTCGATATCCAAGGTTTCAATTATCCATGGCTACCATGGATTCTGGAACGCCTATTAGAGTGCAATCCTAACCTGGAGTTAGGCACAGTGAGGCCAGCAAAGTTTGGCCAGCACCAGGGACACCGTAAAGTATGTTTGGACCACTTTCAGAGTCAGAGAGGCCATTGCACAGGTGTGCACCATCCTCCCTGACTCCGAGAGTGGTCCAAATGTGCTTTACAGAGGCCCTTGTGCCAGCCAAACTTTGCTGGCCTAACTGTGCCGGCCTAACTCCAGGTTAGGTTCCCTTAAAAAGATAGGTGAACATGAAACAATTTTTTTTATTTTGCTGCAGCAAAACCACTGATGTTCCCCTACCTTTAAAAAGTACCCCCAGTATCCATGATTTCCAGTGTCCATGGGAGGGACGGGAACGGAACCCCAGTGGATACCGTGGCATGCCTGAATTGTGATTGTTTCATCGGTTTTGTGCATCACTTTTGGCTGGGGAGGGGTAGAATGGGACCACGCCTGAGAAGCTGCCGCTTCTTGGTTTCTCATTGCATCTGAGGATAGGAGAAAGTTCTCCTGGAGTTTGGGAAGTGCTCTGATATGAGTCTTTGCGAGAGTCTCTGCAGGGGCGAGGCATGGCAGCGACACAATCGCCAGCATCACATTGCTGATACAAACATAATGGGGCTGGGGGGGGGGACTTAGAGCTGGCTGCCACAGTGTCCACAGCAAAGGTCTGGTAGCCCCACGGACCCCTCTGCAAGGCTTCCCATGCGTCCACAAAAAAATCACAACTCACTTTTGCAATTGCAACCCAGATTGCGAATCAGGTTTTGCAACTGCAACCCAGAAGTGAGTCGTAATTTTTTTTTAAGGTTTGTGGATGCACAGGGAGCCTTGCAGAGGGGTCTGTGGGGTTCCCCGACCCCCAAGGACACTGGGCCAGCCAGCTGTAAGTCCCCCCAGCCCCATTTTGTCCGCCGATTCTGCCAATCACATCACTGCCATTCTTTGCTCCTGCCCCTTAAGGGGAAATGTGCAGGGCTTCTCAGGCTGGGTTGTCGTGACGCCCCAATTTGAAAATCCCTGGCATAGAGAGGACATCTTGCGTAGAACAGCCTGGTGCCTTAGGACAAGCCACCAGACCTTTTGAGTGTCCACCTGTCCGATGCTCAGCAGCTCCAGGTACAGCTAAGAATAGCATGTTGTGCTCCTCTCTTACCAGCTCTTGGGGGAGGCAGGAATCAGGAGCCGTGACTTGACTTCCAAGTTTCCTGCTTTGAGTCAGCAGCCCTTGAACCTTCCAGCCTTCTCCTCCAGATCCTATTGTGTCTGTGGGAGCAGGAAACCATTAGGGCTTGCTCTACTACATCCTCGAGAAGCAGACAAGACAGGTCTAACACAGGAGAAGCAGTATGTTTTCTGACAAAAACCGCACAGGGCTGCATCCCCTTGACCTCATATTGATTTGACTGGCATGGAGACTAGTGCTGATGGTTAAAAGAAAATAGGCAAGGTATCACTTTTGAGTGCCTGCTCTCCTATGAGAATATCAGGCATTTCCACAGATTTTCTTTTCCTTGCCAAGGTCATAGCCAATGAGTAAGCCAAGGCGATTAATCCTAGACTGAGACAGACATCAGCAGCAAGATCACATACTGTGTTTGTTTTCGGAGGCCTTTTTAGAGCTCATGCCCTCCTGCTGTGTCTCAGCAGCAAAGGTCAGTCTGAGTTCTGTTCTTCCTTTGGAAACGAGTTTGACTATAGGAGCAGGAGACTTCCTTTTCTATATGTAACTGGGAGAGCTAAAACATTTTCGACAAGGTATATTGAAGATAAATTTAGCACTGGGTATATATAAATGTATAGGGGACGTGGTGGCGCAGCGGGTTAAACCGCTGCTGCTGGGCTTTCCGACCGGAACGTTGGGAGTTCAAGACTGCGCAGGAGTGAGCTCCCGTTGCTTGTCCCAGCTCCTGCAACCTAGCAGTTCCACTTTGGGACCACTATGGTGGGAAGGGAACGGTGTTCTGTGCACTACGGCATAGAGTCATGCCGGCCACATGACCACGGAAGCTTGTCTCTACATGGAAGCTTGTCACGGAAGCTGGCTCTACAGGCTTTGAAACGGAGATGAACACCGCCCCCTACAGTCGGTCATGACTAGACCATTCGGTCGTGGGGAAACCTTTACCTTTTGTATAAATGTATAGTTCTTTAAATGGCGTAGTGGACCCTACTGGATCATCTAGTCCAGCTTACTGTAGCTGACGTGGCCCACCAGATGCCTCAGGGAGCACACATCAAGATGCCTGCATCCTGTTGCCACTCCCTTGCACCTGGTATTCTGAGGTAAATTCTGAGGTAAACTCACTGGTGGCCAGTCAAGATTCTCACAGCATTTCTCTTTGACTGCCACCAGAACCAAGTGCTCCTCTTCAGACATGTACTCATAGGAACAGGCCCACTGGATCAGGCCAAGGCCCATCTAGTCCAGCTTACTGTATCTGACCGTGGCCCACCAGATGCCTCAAGGAGCACACATGATAATTAGATACCTGCATCCTGTTGCCACTCCCTTGCACCTGGTATTCTGAGGTAAATTCTGAGGTAAACACACTGGTGGCCAGTCACGATTCTCCACAGCATTTCTCATTGACAGCCACCAGAACCAGGTACTCCTCTTTAGACTTGTAATCATAGAAACATAGGAACAGCCCCTCTGGATCAGGCCAAAGGCCCATCTAAACCTGCTTCCTGTATCTCAGAGTGGCGCACCAGATGCCTGCAACAGGCCTGCATCCTCTTGCCACTCCCTCGCACCTGGCTAAAATCCATGCGATGCCTCTTGCTTACACGGATTTTTGCCATTTTGGTGATTTAATTGTAATCTTGGTCAGTTTCTGCAGAATCTTGGTCTCTTTCTGCAGACCTATCCATGCTTATTAAGTTATCCATGATTATGATAATTAGAAATGGGACCTCCAGTTTTAGAGGTGATTACAGTGGGCCTTTGGGTCTCATCATTCACCAGCTCCCTTAAAGGGGAGGATTTTATAAATGCAGTATCTGGGGGTTAGTCATCACCCCCAGGTTCAGAAACGCTGGTTTAGAACATATAATGTAAACATAGACATAGCATCTCAGCTATGCACTGTGCTGACTATCTGAGAGCACTTGGATGTTGTCTCCAGCAGGACATTATTTTAGGAAATATCCAGTCCGCCATCAGAATAGGCTACAGTAATGCTCCCATAATGCTGTATCTTTTTGTGCTGACTTGATTGTCCTGGCATGATTGATAGCAATTCCACTCAATGGGAACAGTGCATTCTGGGCCAATCACTTCCCATTTCTTCTATATTAAATTATCTATATGCCGTTTTATGTAGCATCACCTTTTTGGAACAGAGCCCCCATATTATTTTATGCAAACAATAAATTGCGCCCATTTCCTTAAGTCTCCGAACTACAGTTTCAAAATTATAATTGGTTTGATTATAATTATAATCAAAATTGGGAATGACTGTGCCTCCAGCTGGAGTAGTAGTCCTATAAATTACACCGGGAGTCCGTGTGATCCCTCCAAATAGAATGCTGTATTTGGACATTGACGATTCAGGTTCGGCTGTCTGCTTAATAGTCTTGAGCCTGCCACTAGTTCTCAGTCTAACAAGCCTCCGACACAGTGATATGAATTGTATTGTGCAGTATTTTAAAATGCTATGGGAATGATAATGTAGTGGCAATCAGGCATTGAACCTCTGCATAATATGATAGCCACCAGAATTTCCAGATTGTGCTGAGTTTTCCATATATGTGCTTTCTTTACAGTTGGAATTGTCCAGCACAGCAGTCCTTCATCAGGTCCGAAGAGATCAAATCACAGACACCTGCCGAACCCACAGCATGTCCAGCAGAAAGCGCCGTGTGCTGACACCCAATGACCTCAAACATTTGGTCGTGGATGAAGATCACGAATTGATATATTGCTATGTACCTAAAGTGGCCTGTACCAATTGGAAGAGAGTCATGATGGTCTTGACTGGAAGGGGCAAATACAGTGACCCTATGGAGATACCCGCTAATGAAGCTCACGTCTCATCAAATCTGAAGACGCTCAATCAGTACAGCATTGCAGAAATAAACCATCGCTTGAAAAACTACATGAAGTTCCTGTTTGTCCGTGAGCCTTTCGAGAGACTCGTGTCAGCCTACAGAAACAAATTCACCCAGAAGTACAACACGTCTTTTCACAAGAGATACGGTACCAAAATTGTGAAACGCCAAAGGAAAAACGCAACCCAGGAAGCCTTGTATAAAGGTGACGATGTGAAATTTGAGGAATTTGTGGCTTATCTCATAGACCCTCACACCCAAAGAGAAGAGCCCTTCAATGAACACTGGCAAACCGTCTACTCTCTCTGCCACCCTTGCCACATCCACTACGACCTCATAGGGAAATACGAGACCCTTGAAGAAGACTCCAACTATGTCCTTCAACTTGCAGGAGTAGGCAACTATCTCAAGTTCCCCACCTATGCAAAGTCTACAAGAACTACTGATGAAATGACCACAGAGTTCTTCCAGAACATCAGCTCGGAGCATCAAACGCAGCTCTACGAAGTCTACAAACTTGATTTTTTAATGTTCAATTACTCATTGCCAAGCTACCTGAAACTGGAATGAAGCAGTGAGCCACCGAGAGAGAAATATAAAACCTGTTTTATTTAAGATTTTTATTTGTCACAATTACGTCTGAAGAATGGATTATTTTGTAAGTTAATTTTTTTTGTTCTTTTTGAATGATGCTGCGAGCAGCACAGTTGAAATTTATTATTTAAATTTTCCGTAAGAAAGGACAGCTCTGTTTGCAGGGTAAGAAAATGATAGCTCTGGATGTGACTAGTAACTGCAATGCTGTTTGGGGAAAAAATGTTCTTTTTGTCCTGATGAATTTTCTTTTCTTTTGCATTCTTCATAAATCCTGGCCTTTATATTATTTATGCTTATTTAAGAACACAATAGATTCCATGTTTAGAAGCTGAAATGCGACGTTGTGTGGACAAAGAATATATTTCCTGTGCTTTCCTTGATGGAACTTTCCTCTGTTGCTCATGTTCTCTGCGTTACTGAATGTCCTCACTAGTGATGAATATGGGAAAATAATGAGAACCTTGGAGTGAAGCTGAATTAAAAGGGCCCAAGGAAACTATCAGCTGAAATGTATTTTGAAGCATCTTGAGGCTGTATAGATCAATGGTAACACACCTTTACCTGGGACCTGGCAGAAGGTCCCAGATTCAATCTCTGGCATCTCCAGGTAGGGCTGGGAACGTTTTGCCACCCATCAGTGTAGACAGTGCTGAGCAGAAGGGACCAATGGGCTGGCTTGGAATAAGGCAGCTTCCTTGTGTTTATATGTCCTGATTTGTAAGACAAACTCTTCTGCCAACAGTTGCACACAGAGGACAGCCCAACACAGGGCTACTGGAATTGAAGGTCACTGAGACCTTCATTCTAGTCACTATATTAAATGTCATACCTATGAACATTCAGAAGTCCAGGCAAAGCAGGGAGCACTGATGCTCAGATTTGGTGTTTTTCCTGCAGGGGGCTGGGAGCACACCTGCACCTTGAAGGAGTCTCGCATCTCCTTTGCCTCTCCCCTGACCTTTCCTCATGTCTTGTTTTCTGGCTCTTCCAGTGGCTTGGGCATGCCCAGTAGAGTCTTCTGCTTCAAAATGAGGAAATTTTAGGTCCTTTGGGGTATGCCCAAGCCCTTGGGTGCCTTGAAGCAGCCTTCATTGGTTCCCCTAGTGTTCATGAGCAACATTTGCATTGTACTAAGGTGATACAAAGTACCTTCCACAAGCTGTAGAGAAAGTGCTGCCTACAGTCATCTGATGAGACGGCCAAGCCCTTCAGAGATGACACCACCAAAGGAAGAGAGGGAGGAAGAATAGGCTTTATGTACATAATGTAGTCATTTTGCAGTTGGGAATATGGGTGTTAAGGTCATGAATGAAACTTTTTCTCGGCTGCTGCAGGTTTGAAAGGTGCAAACTGCAAAGGGTGCGATGAGTTGGATTTCTGCTCCTGCATTCATGGCCTAATTGGATCACAATTCCATCTGTGTAGTGACACCGGTCGCAATCGCTTTGAAAGGGAAGGATATTGCACTCGGGGGGGGGGAACCTGTTACCTTTTCAGCCTTGGAAGGCAATGGTAAAGCTGATTTAAGTATGTATTTATGTATGTGTGCATGTGTGTGTGCGCACACAAACACCCACACACACAATATTTAAAGTCTGTGACTGAAAGAAATGTGAATGTATCCTGTAGAGAGAAACATCTCCTATACTAGTCTCTACTTTGCTGGACATGTTGTTAATAGCATTTTTGTCTTCGTACTTGGCATTCCCTTATTTGACATCAATGGAGGAGTGATGGTGTGTGTGTGTGTGTGTGTGTGTGTTGCCATTATAAGTATGATTAGCAGTGATGCCATTTAGAACTGTAGCATATAAGGCCCAAACCTATCCAGGTTTCCAGCGCTGATGCAGCCACAATGCAGCCCTAAAGGCAACAAACTTTTCTGATCTTGAGGACCCCTCCATGACTGCTCCCCCACCATGTCCCACGGACGCAGCTGCATTGGTGCTGGAAACTTAGACAGGGCTGGACCCTTAGTCAATTACTTGGACTGATCAAAAGAGTTTTAATTCGTTTAATGAAAAAAGGGGGTCCCCTAGTTAGTTGGGTAGCAGATGTTCCAAACATGGTTAACTTTAAATAATGGGACACAGAAATATCACAGGGTGACAGGCAATATTTTCGGCTGCAGTCCTATGCACATTTATCTGGGAGTGAGTCTATTTAATTCAATTGGACACTGTCACAATCTCAATCCAAATTGTCTTTCCGTGGTTACTCCCTTATAAACTTTTAAAGGTATTGGAGCAGCGATTTTCAACCTTTTTCATCTCATGGCACACTGACAAGGCACTAAAATTGTCAAAGACACACCATCAGTTTTTTGACAATCAATAAGGCTCACCAGGCTACTTGTGGGGGGCTCACATCTCCCCATGGCCCTACTAACAAATGACCCTCCCCCAAGCTCCCACGGCACACCTGTGAATGGTCATTTACGGCACACCAGTGTGCAGCACACTGGTTGAAAATAGCAGTATTAGAGTAGGAAGCACTGTCATTTCTTCTAGTCTGGTCTTATGTGAATTATGTTCAGAATTAGAATAGAGGAGTGTTTTTAGATAGACGAGATCTTCACTGATCAGGTTCTAGAAACATACAGAGCAAACTGATACAGAGCACAATCCTAAACTGGAGTTAGGCCAGCATAAACTAAGCCAGCAAAGTTTGGCCAGCACAAGGGCCACCATAAAGTGTTTTTGGACTACTCTCGGAGTCAGGGCGGATGGCTCATGTCTATGTGCTGGCCTCTCTGACTCCAAGGGTGGTCCAAAAATACTTTACAGTGTCCCTTGTGATGGCCAAGCTTTGCTGGCTTCGTTTATGCCGGCCTAATTCAGTTTAGGATTGCACCCACTGTCATGCTCTCTGGCAAATACAGTACATATGGCATGAATTAGCCTTTGTACTAATGTACTGAATTAGCCTTTGTACTAAAACTAAGCGTTTTCCCAACGCTTAGTTGGCTCCAGGAAGAAGTATCCATTTGCCAAGTTCATCTATGGCAGGAGTGGTCAACTAGTTGACCATGCCCACCACTACCATCAAAACAGAGCATAGCAAGGAAGTGGATTATCTGCTTCCCGCTCAAGTGAGCAGGAAACAGATCAAGGCGGCTTGTGATCATGATGGGGTGAAGGGAGGTGGTGGCAGGGTGAAGGGCATCTCAAATCCATCTCAAATCTGCTGCCCGCTCACCCCCCCTGCCATCTGCCATTGATGCAACTGCACCAGGTCACCTCATGACGAACTTCTGCAGTGATGCCACATCTCAAATCATTTTCAAACTGAGGAGACTAAAAGCAACTTGTGGTAACGTAGGAAAAATTGTTGCTTCGTGCAACAACTCAAAAATCCCATTGAGTATTCCCAAGTCCTTGGGAATGTATTCAGTAGCTCTTTTTTTTTTTTTTTAATCTCAGTTAGCGTATTGCAGCACCACCAAATCATTGAATGGAATGACCATGTGTTTAAGAATAATGTAAATTTTAAATACAGTGATTTTGCATAGCGCATGAATGAGATCCCAACAAAGAGGCCCACATTCTGCTGAACATTCCTGAAGAGTGCAGCCACAAAGTGTAGCATACATTCTTTTCTTTTTTTGGACAGAGGGCTGGTTTGGACACTTTTCTAACCAGTCTGGGGCATGAATGTCCCCTCCCCTAGTGCACAGTTATACCATCACCTAATTGCAAAGAATAAATACTACTTTAAAGGTTGTAGATGGGGTGGGGAGGACACACTTGCCATGCTCCTTGCTCATGTTTGGGATGGGCCAGTGGACACATTGTCTAAACCGGTCCAGAACGGTCAGACAGTTCACTGCTGTCTGTGGATGTCCACATTATCTGAAACTTATGTCTCTTTGGGATGTGCTCTTCAACACTTAAAATCACAGGTCACTGTTGACAAATATGAAGACTGTGCCATATGACGATCTAAGACGGCGATGATCTTGTAGCAATGAGAGCCTTTCCACAATGTATTCTAGTTCTCCAGGGGAGTTTTGCTTTCTATGTACTAGTCAGCCTGCGATTGATTGTTCTTTTTCTTATTTTATCACATGAAGAATGCACCCAAGTTAAATGTTCATAGAAGAACATGACCCCTGTAGGGAGGGGAGTTTGCTTGAAGTACTGTATAAATTATTTCTCCAAGACAGAATTGTGATGGAATGAGTATATGATTGCCTCACAGTGGTTTTAAGCAGACACGTATAAATAACATTCATTATAAAGAACGGGAAAACACTCCCTGTATTCTGACAAAGCACTGTTAGCAGGCTAAACAGCACTTCAGATTTAGGGTAGTTTTTAATTTTAATTTTATTTCTGTTTGCGGGATGTACAACCAAGAAGGCAACCAGAGGACAATTTATGACCTAGTGCAGCGATTTTTATTGACAAAACTATTCCATGGTGGGGAGGAGAGTATAGTCTGGGAAGAATAAATTGAATTTTTTTCTTCATAGTTCTCATCTGTCTTATTTACCGCGAGTGGAAAAGGGGAATAGAATTCCATTTGTCAGCAAGAGGGTGTTGATCAAGCGCTTTTCACACATCAGCACAGCACTCCAGTCTGTCACTACAGCGGAAGAAATAGATGGTTCAAATAACGTGTTGACTTTTGTTGTCCTTTAAACAAAGCTTTATTATTTGAGGATTTGGGGAAGGGTTCACTTCCCAGACAGCCTTGTCTGTATCTTGCCATCAAATCAACCAAGTTCTAAAAGGTTAGGATAAAAGAGTTTCACTGTAGGATGCTAGAACTGGCTGCCTTTGTACATTGTGCACCCACATGTGCGCACAGAGCATTGTCGGAACTGCTTCTCTATGTGATCCAACTCAGCTGGGGACTGTGCGAATTGAGCAATTGCATGGACAAGACCAACTGCACAGGCCCTTCCCAATGTTAGAAGAACCACCAGAAATTAGGAGAAGGGCCACTGCTTTGTGGGAGAGCACCTGATTTGCATGCAGAAGATCCCATGTTCAATCCCTAGCAACAGGGAGGATGAGAAAGACCCCAGGCTGCTCCTTGGAAGAGACCATCAGTCAATGTAGACAGTACTGAGCTGGGTGGAACAAAGGCCTGACTCAGGACAATGCTGCTTATGTTCAAGAGACAATACCAGCCAGGTGGCATCCTCACAAGTACCTACAGCCCTATTCACATCATCTTCCTGCATGCATTCACTGGAGGATAATTTCATATACAGTACAGTCTCTCATTTTGCCTGATTTGTATTTCCTTGCTTAATTTCTAGCCGAGCTGCCATTTTGAAAGGCGGCTTATAACATAGTAAACACATAAAAATACTGAAGTTAAAACACACACATGCTCATACACAAAAAATAATAATAATAATAAGTCACTTTAATGATGAGGTTCCTGGTATTTAAACTCATACATGCTTATGCATAAATTCAGCAGTGAAAATCACGTGGTCAAGCCCAATCAGGACTGTACCACTTCAGCCTCAAATGGGGAATTGGAAGATTGAATTACCTTCAGAGCAAAAACAAGCTACTTTCATGCTGAGACTTAGGGCCCAATCCTATCCAACTTTCCAGTGCCGATGCAGCCGCAGTGCAACCCCAGGTAAGGGAACAAGCATTCCCTCATCTTCAGGAAGCCATCTGCACTTTCCCTCCACTGCAGGATGCAGTGCATGGCCTGTTGGCATGACTGCATCAGTGCTGGAAAACTGGATAGGATATGGCCCTTAGACTTCAGAAAAGAAGTCTAGAACCTGACAGCCTAGAACCTGACAGGGCTAGAACCTGACAGCCTGGGGTTGAATTTTCACTAGATGATGGTATTTAGTGCTGACCTGCATTTGGAGTTTCAGATACCCAGTCCTTGTGTTCAGCTTCCATACAGCTAGTCTCTTTCAGAATGGAAATCAATTAGGTAAAAGTTAAACCATCAGAAGACGCTTATCCATGTTTATCAAATGGAAGCCATCTTGCCATCCACTTGCTCTACGGCTATTGTGTATATACTCCATAGAATTATGCTGGAGGCAGTTTCACATTGGAGAAATCTGGGATTGATTAAGGCGTAAGAAATCGTACGTTGAGATTTGAGAGGTGCTTGGACTATGATCTTTAAACCACTTACAAATTGGGGCGAATAAACATTAAATTGGACTCTGCTGGTGGATTGCTGGATGATGTACAGGAGATTAGTGAACGTTTCTGGTTACTTAACTAACCCAACAACAAAATGGTCCTTTCCCATCCCATTAGGCAGTTAATTTTCCAATAGCAGATTGTTAGATCTGTCCTTGCACATGTAGGTCATATCAGTGTATGTTAGAGTGCAATAGGTGATGGGTGCTATCCCCTGAACCAGCTTGTTGCACCTTCCTCTGGCTATTGGGCCCATAAAGAACAGAATAGACCCTAAGACCAGAATAGATCTAAGTCAACAACAGTAGAATCAGAGACTGTCATAAACCTCCTGTTACTTCCACTGAAAGTCAAGTTACATAAATGCTCTATGAGGTTCTAAGATCTCTCCAATGGACAGAAGTCTTATTTATTTATAATCTGCAAATGTGTGATTCAAGCTGAGATCAACATGCGTTTTTATTGTTCTTTCACTGCTACTGGGAAGAAAAAGAAGGATTGAGTTGTCTGGGTTTGCTGAGCAGACGAATCACTCACTGATGCCAATTACCTACTTAGGTTTTACTTGAAAGTTACTTTGTTTTCTGTGTGATAATAGAGATCTGCAGCAAGTGCCTCTCGCAGATTGTGCTGTTTTTCTCTTTCCTGTCTCAATCGCTCAGTTGTTTATTTGCTTTTTTAAAATGTCCACAATAATAGACGTGCTCCCCTTGTATAAGACATCTGTGCGCAAGTGTTACACCTAACAGTGTTTGTGATTTATGTGCAATTTCCTATATCTTCTGGTATTTTTGTGCCCTAAAAAAAGGCAGTTAATTTTAATGTTGGCCTTTGATTCCCACAATGTGGGATGAGCCCCTTCTGACACACCTGTGGGGATGGGGATATGAGGACCCTGATTTTCAATGAGCTCCATTTATGTACTGAATAGTGAGTGCGGGCCAAACTAACGGTGACAAGGCTTGACCTCGGCTGAGTTTTCATAGCAGCTGCAGGGGGTTGGAAGGGGTCAAATGCAACTGGGACCATGGTACTGGGTGGGGGGGCAGGGCTACTCTTTCCCCTTGCACCATGTTCCTGGTTCAAAGGCACCACTATTCCCAAGCTGCCATTTGCTTCAGGAGAAAGCCCCCAGCATGACAAACATGCAGAGAGGAGCTAAAGATGCTTCCACAAATGAACAAATCCTGCAAAGTTCAAGCCAGGATATAATATGGATTGATTCCTTGTCCCCCAAATTGCCACATCTTTGTTGCAGCCATTAAAACACTGAGATCTGTACTTCAGCGTCCTTCAGTCACCTATTCAGAGCTGAAAAGGTCAGGCTGAATCCAGGCAAAATGAAGCACTTCGCACTTCAGTGGGAGAGAGATTTACACTCCATTGAGATCCATGGGCCTTGTATAGCTTCTTAATCTTTTTCAGGCTGATACCCAATTTTAAAAAAATGGCAAGTTATTCAGAACTTACCAGCATCTGTAAATCCCGTATTCGGAAGTATGGAAGCCAGGCCTCTGTAAAGTATCTGAAGATAAGAGATCTGGAGTCATGAGTCAATTTCCAGTATCAAAATAACTTGTTAAGCCCCAGCCAGAGAGCACATGTGCGCCATCCTCACCTCCTGGGAGGTTTGCAGTGGGTGTAATTGGCTGCATAATTCTAGAGAAGCAATTTTATTTCTACTTTTTCCCTGTAATGAAGCTTTTGGCACTCCCCAGTTAATCCTGCCAGGCAGAGCCTATTTGGGAGAAAGAGCAGGCTAAGCCTGAGTCAACAAAACTTAATGGTCCACAAGAAAATGCTATGAATCCACCTGTCCATACACACTTATGCTGAGGGTGCATTGACAACATGAAGGTTAGGGTTGTGGGAGGGGAGAGTTTGCTTTTCCCCGTTTACAAAAGCTTCTTTCTCTCTGTCTGGTCACCAATAGGCACTTCTCTCTTAGTTTGACAACAGGGAGAGAGAGAGTTGCAGTTGCCCATTTGTTGTAGGAGATTCAGATACCTATTCTCAAAGTTACAGTTTTTCACAGTCCAAAGGCAGCATTTTAAGCTGGAAAAATCTGCTCCATCCTTCTCTCCCCTACTACATCAATTGGGGAATAGTGAAGCTATTTGGAGCATGGTTGTGATGGTGTCATAGGAACCCGCTGGACACGATGGACATCACTAATAACATGGCCTCCAACACAAATCTGGATTTATTCATAGCTGCAGCATCCAGGAAATGCAGGATGTTTGTGCCCAAAGCAACTCTACGTTGGTGTGTGTCTCAAGGGACCACCTCGCATGAAGACATAGGTGCTGCCTCTGTGTTTTCTACAGTGTCTCACCTGTAGGACCAGCCTACTAGTTAGGCTGATGATGCTGACAAAGTGATACCCAAGTATCACTTTGCCTCCTAAACTAAACAGATTGCTGGGGATGGGAGTCCGACTTTCAGGACAGCCTGGAGTCAAAAAGACCGATAGGGCTGAGACATGCCTAAGATCACACTATCGTTCATAGTCTGATTGATGCCTAGGATCGCACTATCAAGTTCAGATGGGCTTTCTCCCAAATAAATGTATATAGGACTGAACCCTGCATTTGGTACTCATTTATTCTGAGAATAATTCCTGTGAGCTACTCTTTTACAGATGTTGATCTTGAACTCTCTAGAGCAGTGTTAATTAAAGCAGTGGCTCAAGAGCGTTGTGAAACAGATGGCTTCTCGAGCAGTCTGTGATGAATATGCTCATCACTGAACTGCTGTTCTAGGTCCAACTCCCTGGCCCCTTCCCATCTTTCTTCCTGATTTGAGCCCCATCTCCTGTGAATCCCCACAGCACGATGGAACCCAGAAGGCAGAGCAGTGGAACAATGGGAAGACATGACATTATCATCAGACGCAGTCTGAAATGTTTTTTATTTCTTTGCAGATTTCGTTTTTCCCCAAGAAGGAAAAGTGCAGAAAGTGGTGTTATGCATTTTTATTCCAAGGGTGCATTTTTATACATTATAATTGCTTTAAAAGTGCACAAGGTAGATGATATTGGTGGCATAATGTCAGCAGATGCAGCCACAGTCGTTACCTGTGCATCCCTCAGTCCAGCCCATTATTTATTTTTAGTAGATTTCCCTGTTTTATTTTTTCAGAGGTTTGTTTTGTTTTACAAAAATGAGACGTGCAGGAAGCAGTGTTATGTGTTTTGGGGCCCTATCCTATCCAACTTTCCAGCGCTCAAGGAGGTCTCTGCTACCTCGGGGCTGCATTGCGGCTGCATTGGCACTGGAAAGTAGGATAGAATTGGGCCCCGTCTTTCGTTATCACAAAAAAAATCACGCGTCTAATAGTTACTCGTTGAATTCCCACATTCCCTTTGCCTAGTAAGTTTTGGCCATTGGTGTGTCATCGTATTAGCTGTGCCTGCTGCAGCTGGACTTCCCAATTTGCTCACAAAATATATTTATCCCTTTATCTTCCCCCTTCCCCCCCTCCGAATCAGGCCATTGCTCTTCCTGAACACAAACATTTAAATTCTTTCGATTTTCAGCATTCTGATATCTGCACCCACACCTCAGCATTTCTTCAAAACCTATTCAAGGACTGGAATCAAACGTTATCTACTGCGACAGACATGTAAGGCAATGAGTGCATCTGCAGGCGATTGACCATTGGTCTCTTGAGGTAAACTGTAGAAAGCTGCACTATTTTCAGGTACAAAAAGGGAATGTCCTTATTATTACTCTTGTTACAGAGAGTGTTATTTTCTTACATGCATGAACAATACAAAATGTGTATATATAATTTAACATCTATGTCGGGTTTGACTTTTTTTTTACCTATTTGTATGCAGTAGAAGGCTTGTTGTAGAAAAAAAGTTTCTCTTCCTATCTGAATATATTGTTAATTAAAAAAGAAAAGAAACTAAATTATACATTGCCAACACAAATGTTAACTGCTCACGAATTGTTCCTTTACAAAAACAACAAAAGCCATTCAAGCCTGATTATTTTTCTAAGTAACTTCAATTAAATTGAAGAACATTAATGAAATGTGTTTGTGTTTTCTTTGGCTATGAAATTTTCCAAAATGTCAGCTTTCAAAGAGAAATTACTGGCCTAAAAGGATGGAAAAAACTCTGAGACAGACTCAGTCTAGAGCAGGGGTGTCAAACTCATTTCATATAGTGAGCGAAATAGCATTCACAGTACCAGCTGAGAGCCGGAAGTGACATCATTAAGCAGGAAGTAATGTCATTAAGAAGATGATGGCCAGAAATAAGCACTTTGTTCTTACTTAGGACCTCATTCACTGCAAATGACAGAACAGAAAATAATGCAAAGCTTGATAATATTGTCAAGATACGGGAGGGTCAGTTATTACACCCGCTACCCTTTTAGCAGTGCTTTGCAGCTCAGCAACTGAGGTTGTCTGTAAAGTGACACCTCAGCAGAAATGGTGCTGCTGGAAGGGCAATGCTGGAATAACCCCATTATCAGGGCTTCAGATAAAGAGCTTCCAGTTCACAAAGCAGTGGCAAAACACGCGAACAGATGGTTTCCCTATCCCTGGGGTGTGTGTGTGTCACAATCTAAACATTAAAATGCAAAAGATGAATACATGAACAGCCACCAGGAGGGATGATGTAGTGGGCTGAACAGCACTAAAAAGAACTACTATTCAAAACGTTTCTCTTAGGTAAATTACCCATTATGCTATATTTCTTACCTTTCTTCTGATTTTGTCTTTTTCTTATATGACTGATAATTTAAAACACAAGTGGGAGTACTTTTAACAAGGAGCTTGTAGCAGCAACGGGTCACGTTTTTAGACTATTTGACATTTAAATTATCCTGATAAGCCCCAACCCTAGTGCTTTTATTTCCACCTCTTCATTTCACACCTGAGTCTATGCAGGAGAGGGCAAGATATTCTAGGTGGTTGAATGATAGCAGATCTCAGTTCATATTTATTTTTATGAGTGAAGATGGTAATTTATAAATGTTCCCACTCTGCTTGAATTATTGCTACATTTGTGTTCAATCAAATGAAGCTGTGAAACAGCTTGGCCATCTTGTATTAAATGTACATGATTACGCTAATATAAAAGCATTATGGTAGTGAATGCAGTAAGCTTTTATGTGCAATTTATGTCACAGAAAGCAATCTTAAAAATATAATTTAGTTTTGCAGTTTGGAAAATGAAAAGAACTTTGCTAATCAGATGTTTCCCCCCCCTAAACAAAAAAACACCCAACAGCCTAAAAGATGAAAATGGAATGACATTCAGACAAAAGGAATTAAAACAGGGTAGAAATAGGGAGCATAACAGAAATTCAGAGCAATCCTAGGCTTATGTATTTCTTAGCTAGGAAGTTTCATTTATTTAACTTACCCCCCTAATAAGTGTGTATTGGATTACAGCCTATATAGTTTACTTCTTACTGAGAACTGTTAATTTTTCTCATCTAAGAACTTTATACCCAAACTTAACACTATGCTGTAATAGTAAAATTGTAATTTCTCTTCCATCTTCCTAATTCCCGATTGCCTAATTTTGGGTTAACGTTCAAATGATACATGTGGCTTATGTGTACACTAGTATAAACTCATGCACATGAAAATAAGTATAATTTGGAAAGCAGATCACAAAATATCCAACAAGTGGTCATTTAGTTTTTCTTAAAAATTATCCTAGACAACCAGACAGTCAAACTACATATTAGGTTAAATACATTGCTGGCCTTTACAGACTTTACTAAATAGCAACCATGGAAGGGGGTTATTTTGATTGGGATCATGGTGTCAGGAAGATGGCTTCAGCCAGTTGCCCCTGCCATAGTTCCTATCCAGTCTCCCCTTTGTGGATAGTCCCCTTGAGATGGAAGCTCCAATTTGGCAGCAGCAATGAGCTCCATTATTCATTTCGACCATTAGGGGTTGATCTAGCTCCCCCACTACTTCCTTCCCTCCTGGCTTTTGCGTTCAGCGTTCCACACTTGTCACCCCTCCTATCGACAGACGTTTCAGACATGGAGAGATGCACTTGTAACCAGGTAGGCATTGGCCAAGGGCCCACACCCAACAGCCGTCCGTTTAGGGTAACTCCTGAACCATTAGTTTCAAAACTGTGAGCTGTGGCTTCCCAGAAAACTGGGGAAATCAACCAAGGGAGCTGCAGAATCCTCATGGAAAAAACCACTTCCCTATACAATGTATAGGCTTGTGGCTCTAATGGGGAACCCCAGCCAATGACCCAGTAAGTCAAAGGAGACACTCGTTGAAAAGGTTGGGAACTACTGTCCTAAACCATCAGTACTGGGGACAGTGGCAGCATCCAATGCACTGTCATGGAACATTATGCAGATGGCAGTGCAGGTCTTTGCCCCAGCAACTTGATGTTAGCTTGAGGATGACAGGACTAGAAGACCACTCCTTGGTCGGATCAAACAAAGCCCTTTTTATATATTTTCCTCCTCTACAGCCCAGCAGCTAACCAGCATAGCACCACCAGTCACATGGCAACCCAAAGACTTTCATACCTTTGACATTCACAGAGGAGTTTTGGCACCTGAAGGATGCAGCTCTGTGAATGTCAAAGATATGATTTATCTGGTACTTGATTATTTCAACAGCTACAGTTTTGCATTTCTGCCTATTAGTGAATACTGGCAGGGCTGTTTCACCGATCTCTCCAGCAGTCCAATTAGCTGACTTTTTACAGTAGAACTGGCAAGAAACAAATAGGTGATGCTGGACACATCTCTACAGTGCAGAAGTAATGTTCCTGTAAGTGTGGCACAATGGCGGAGATCTAAATCACAGCTCCATTTCCGTTACAACAGATCTAACATTTCCCAAAAGTGCATATTAATTGTGACGATGCATGTTTCCATGGTGGAGTCATAGTTATTAAACATTAATGTAATGTAATAACCACTTAGTTGAAAAGACTTAAATATTTATTAGACATGTAAATATTTAAAGTACAATTTGAATATCAAACAACCAAATCTGCTCTGCTCTCTGGTGTTGCCTTGTGCTGCATGTTTAACACCTTACATCAGCGCTTCCCAAATTTACCGGGCTGGTGATGCCTTGTTTCTTCTGGTCACCAAACCTGGAAGTAAGTGCTGATGACGTGATGATGCGTAAAGTGATGATGTCACTGGCACTTATTTCTGGGTTTGCACCTGGAAAAACAGCCTAAAAATGGCTGAAAACCACTTGGGGTGGGTGAGTGGACACAAACAAAGTGTCCATGGCCCTCAGCTTCTGGAGCAATCTGCTGCACCTGCACGGCCAAGCAACTCGGCTGGCCAGCCACCCACAACTCCCCTGGGTGTAACGATGCCCAGTTCGATGGGTGTAACGATGCCCAGTTCGAGAATCTCCACCTTACATTGTTTAACCATCTTACTGGAGAAAAATGCAGGCTCCCAACTGCTTTGGCATACATTCCATCCATATTCTTCAAGACTTAGTTAAACCAGAAACATGTAGAGCACAACAAGGGAGAAGGCACTTGGAGCTACTTTGTTTCCAGGCCAGTGTCTATCAGATCTAATGTATGGCCACAGCTGTATCTGGAAAGTCTTGAACCAGACTTCTGACAAAGGTCATACAAACATAGATGAGCCCTGCTGGATCAGGCCAAAGCTCCATATAGCTCAGCTTCCTGTGTCTCACAGTGGCGCACTAGATGCCTCAGGTAGCACCCAAGACAAGACACATGCATCTCACTGGCACTCTCCTGCATCTGGCATTTTGAGATAGTCTAGTTACCCATGCACCCCACAATTAAGACACCAGACCGCAGCATGGGTTTAATTTGGGTCACTTTATTAAACACAAGTGACCAATTTTTAAAACATGAAACCTACTAAACACACCATCTCTGCCTTGGCAGTCAAGCCTTAGCATGACTTCAAAGTTGTCCAGTATCAAAGGGTTGGCCAATGTAATTAACAACAATGGACAGTAGCTGGAATTTCCAATCTATTTCTTGGCTCTCAGACATTCAGTGTGTTATACAGTATATTCAGCACTTGATACCTTTTAGCCCTCCTCAAATGCTATACATGTGTAAAATTACATTTTTCACACCATACCGTCTCTCAATGTGTCACTCAGATTTTGCTTTAAGAGGATTTAAGTGATCATCACTATGACAAGAACTGAATCTATTGTTGCCACACCAACCAAGCCAAGAAGTTCATTCCCAGTATTTCTATGTGTCCCTGTCAACAGATGGTGTATTTGATCAGTTCTACAATGTACCAGGGAGCTGTAAAATAAGAAAATTCTAATAGAGCTGTTGCTGTGTAAAAAAAAAAGGGAGAAACTTTAAAACAAGTAACAACCAGCAAAATAAGACTTTCCACAGGGCTTTGACTAGATATTGTTTCCATTTAGGTTCTGCTTCAAGACCACATACTGCCTGAGATACACTAATGACACATTAATAAAAGGATTTTCTAATTATTGCTAGTATCTCCTTTTATCTCCGAACCAGAACTGATGTTAGGTTATGTCTGGAAAATATTGAAAGCAACTTAGAAAAATGCAAAAAGGAATTACAAGAGTGTACATACACCAAATGAAAGGTCCTGCTTTTAAAAAAAAAAAAAAGGAAATTTTATTGTGTGTGCATTTAAGAAACGCTATGGTTTGGTTCCAAAGGATTTTAAAATTCAATAGCTTCTTCAAACATCAGAATTTTTCCATCAGACCATAATTCTACATGAAGGTATCTCAACCAGAATTAAACTTAATTATTTCTAGATCTTGATCCCCTAATAAAAATATTTTGAGTCATCACTAACTGCATTTTAGAACAAAATGAATAGGAGTGTTATCCACAAAGTTACAGGCATAGTACCATTTTGAATAATAATGCCACTGTAGACTAAACAGAGAAAGAAGTATGGATGGTTAATCCAATTTTCCTTCACAATTCTGAAATCTTATTATATGTGCACTCCTTCCAATTCCAGCAACATGGCTGCCAGTCAGAATTTATGCACATTTCATATGTGTGGAAAGTTGCTCATTTAAAGTTTCAAGAAGGAAGTTATACAGTTGCCTGCACCTTGAATTTATATGGAGATGAGGATATGTAGCAAGCAACTCAGGGCCCACACCACCAGCAAAAATTACCACAAATGTGCCATAAAGCACATTTCCAACCCCGTGGAAGGAGGGAGCACTGGTGCTGGGCAAGTGCCAGCTGGTGCCTATGAGGAAGGCCCAGGGAATTCCAGCAGCACCAGCAACCATTAAGTTCATTCAGGGCATGGGAGGAGGTCAGGAGGGGGTGGAACTGGACAGGGGAGGATTGGACCCATGCAAGGGTTGGGACCCGGCGGTGGCTTTCTACGGCCAGATCCTATGCCCTGCCTTGGGCCAAGCAGCCTGACACAGGGCTGTTCAAGTCTCTGCTGGGAAAACAGCCGGCAGAGACTTGAGGAGTCCCATTGCGGGAGCCTGAGAAGACTCCAGCAGCTGCTGCAGATCCCTGCAGTAGTTGCTCCTACAGGAACCAGGCAGCTCAGGATTGGGCTGTAAGCCTACAAGTTTCAGGGCGCAATTCTAAACTGAGTTAGGCTGGCATAAGCTAAGCCAACACACACTGTAAAGTATGTTTGGACCACTCTTGGAGTCAGAGAGGCCAGCACACAGACATGAGCCATCCTCCCTGACTTCAAGAGTAGTCCAAAAACACTTTATGGTGGCCCTTGTGCTGGCCAAATTTTGCTGGCTTGGTTTATGCCGGCCTAACTCCAGTTTAGGATTGCGCTCTCAGTTACTTTGGCTGTTTCAATAAAAGTCAGTATGTGAAAATAGGCCCCATACATATGTGCCTAACTTTCTGAAATAAATCAGCAAGGCCAATTTATGCAACTTGGATGTATATCATGGAAATAATCTTGTGGACATTTTATTGAAATTAATGGCAAATGCACAATGCCCATTCATTACAATGCAAGTTGCATAGCCTCTTTGGAGGTGGGGTGGGGGAATTGTGCTGCCTTGATTTGAATCATTGTTTGTTGTATTTTTAAAGTATACTTATAATTTTTCTGCCTGAAAATTATGCAGGGAAATGTAAACTAGTAACAAACCTTAAAATTAAAACAATAGTTAAGCAAACATTTCTGTACTCATGGGCTAACACATTTCTTCTCAGAAGACCTTCCCACTCGCCCCAAACCAACCACCATAATTTCCAAATGCCAACGACATTAATAATAATAAACATTTGAAATCTCAGAATATAACATGCAATACAGCAGTCCTGCATCCAGGGACAAATCCTACTGCAATGATCCAAACCAATTTGAGGGGATTATCCAGAAGACTATAAACAGCATGATGGAGCCTCCTACACTTGGTGCTAAAATGATGAAGCATCTGGCCTCTGAAGAATATCTTTTAAATAATCCATTTTAAACGTTTATGAAATGGTGTGGACATGTGATAGGAACTGTGTTGCTCATCCCCTATACACCACAGGCGCTAGCCAACAAGCAGCCAAGACATTCCCTTCACCAGATTCTGCAAAGCATTTGCTACACTATGCAACTGATGGAAATATTGGACAGGCACAAGGAATCATTTTCCCAGCAATAAAGTATTCTGATTTGAGTACTGGAAAAATGCAGTTTCCTTACAACAGCAATTCTACGTTTGAGAAAAGTGTTGATCTTCTGCAATGCCAGAACAGCAATTGCACTTTTATTGCACAATAAAATGAGCATTTGGAAAAGCCCTTCAAAACTGCCACATGGCACTAAGAGTGCAACTGGGTGTACAGGCAGTAGCACTACTTGGTAGACTGCACCCAGGCTTCCTTCAACATAATTTCTATAAAAACATAACAAAACAAAATGCCAGCATTTCTCGCTTCTGGAGATATACAGTAGCTCCAAAAATGCTTATCCATCTCCCCTTTTCTCCCCCTTGTAACCAAGCCTAATTTACCATAATAAATTGCAAACATTAAACATTTTAGAACTATGACATTGTACCTTTTGAATTACAATCTTATAACATCATTAAATGTCAATGCACGATAGTATTATCATTCTTAGAAATGCCTTACCCTTTTCCAGCTGATTAGTTTTCAAAATTAAAGTTGCTTCTGGGCCCAGTCCTAAGGGCCACTGTCAGCACTGCAACCTTAACGCTGGCGCTGAGTATCACAAACGTGCTGTAAAGCATGTCTGCAGCATCTGAGAGTTAGCAATACCAGTGAGGTGGCCTGCAAAGAACCCTGGCTGCCAGCATGAGAAAGGTGAGCAATCAGCGGTGCAGGGCGGATGGTGGGTGGGGTGAAGTGCAGAATGACGAGGAGGAAGTAGTGGAGGCTTTCTACGCTGGTGTTGGGTTTGGGAGCTCGACATGGTGCTTCTGAAGTCTGCGCCCGCGATTTAGCAGGCTCAGGCTCAAGAAGCCCCATAGCAGAGGCTGCAGTGGGTAAGGAGGCAACGGGTACTCAGGGTAAGAAGACAAACATCCCTTTCCCCAAGGAGACCTCCAACGGCTTTCCTCATCCCACAGGATACAGCGGCAGTCATTGGGCACCAATGTTCCTTCAGGCACTGGGAAGTTTAGGATTGAGTTATTATTCTGTCTCATTCACAAATAAAAAGGGTTGCTCAATATTGTATGAAATGTCTTGCTTGAACTTTTTTTTAATTACATGCACAAATAGTCTGATTTTTTTTCCTTCTACGATTTAGCTAATGTGTCCAGTTCCAAGGGATTTAATTATAAAGTAGAATATTTGATGTTGTGAACCCATTATGTTATGAGAATTGAACTGCACCATCAACCTGCCAGCTTAAAGGTAACTTAGTTTGTGATTAAGATAGACATACTAGTGGTTAAATCACATCACTCAATTATTTATGGTCCATCAACTGCATTTCCGGGTGTGAGTCTTTCTTGGCACAATCCTGACCCAGCTTTCTCTTTCTCTTAATGTGGTCAGATGATGTCAGCTAGCAACAGCCACGCTCACGTGCCATGTAAAAATATTTAAAGCCTTCATGTCAATTCTGCCTCTTATTTAAAACAAAAACATTAAGGCCATTTGAAGCTGTGTCCACATTACATTACCAAAATCAACTGAACAGATGGTCTTGAAATCCTTCAGATGATTAGTTAGCTCCAAGAGGTTGTCTCCGGCTTGTCTTCTTCATCTAATGTGATCAGCTCATGTGCAAGTCTGGACTACTAATCTCCTACATCTCCGTCTCTATCACCAATGAGCCACAGAAAGTGAAAACTCATTGCAAGTAAGGCAGTTCCAAGAAGATCACCCAGTGCAGTAAGGTAAGGGATGGAAAAACTGTCCGGATCTTTCCCTTTTTTCCAGAAGTGGTGTACCATCCAGTCAGCAATCCACAGCAGGGTAAAAACCTAGAGGATTAAAAAAAAAAAGTAATCTAGACAATACCATGGAAATTACATTAACTAGGAAAATCTATCAAAAATCAATTTGAGTATTTAAATTCCTGTTCAGTGCCTTTTGCAAGGATGGCCTAGGCTAGATAATTAATTTGCGAAATTAATATTTAAACTAATTTGGGCCTTCAAGAAACAAGATAACCCAAAATGTTCCTAAATCAAAACACTTATGGTTAAAATAAACAATTATGGGAAATCTCCATCTACACTGTGATTTCTGGTACACTAATTCAGAGCCCAATACAGAACTACCCGGGTCCAGTAGGAGCAGTGGTACCAAAATGGCAACTGCTACATCCCATGGGAGCTGGGCAGCCACCGGAGGTTTCCTGGGAGAAGGGGACATTTATCACCCCAAATGGGGCTCCTCGACTCACTGCAGGCAATTTTGCCAGCGGTGAATCAAGCAGCCCCATGTTGGGTTGCCCGAGGCACCACCAGGGATAAGATCCGGCAGTGGAAGCCACAGCTGGGCCCCACTCCCTCACGGCTGGCTTCTCCCCTCCTCCACCCAGGGGCTCCCCCCTCCCCACCTTCCCTCCCGCCCCAAACGGGCTTAGCAATGGCCGGTGTTGCTAGAGCGACGGCTGGCCACTGGTTTGTGTTGGAGCATGGTGCTGCCCCAGAGCGAGCGGTAATGTGCCCCGAACAGCACGTTTACAGCATGCTCACGACACTTTTAGCTGGAGCTACATTTTGAAAATTTGCATTTATTTAAAAACAGTGTAATTAAAAAGACAAAATTGTAAAGGTGTTCCTATATTCAGCCAACTGCATTAATTTTATACTTCTAAAAAAACCTATACTTTTGATTTGTACTACAAAAGAATATTTAACATGTAACCATATGGTTTTAAAATTAGCAAATGTCTTTTCCTCAGTTCTATTATAATATATGCATGTTATTTGGATAAATATCCCTCTGAAAAGGCAATTCTGTAGTCTAAGCAAATTATGCATGCGCGAGGTGTGCGTTTCTGCAGTTCAAACAAAGCTATTTGAAAGCACATGTTTTCTTTGGCAGATTCAGACAAGACATGGGTGGAACTCTTTTCCATGGATCCATCTATGGTTGTCCCATTATTTTTTCTATCATTCTCATATACTTTTCAAATCTGTACAGCTTTGTCTTAAACACATACATTATAACAAAGAACAAGAGCCAGTGTTGTTGTTTTTTAAACCAACGTGTTCCAGTATTAAAACTCCACCTAGATTTAAATTACTTTTCAGACTTAAGACTGAATCAGTCACCCAGTTATTAACATGTTTGAAGCCACCACAAAGTGACCTTGTACATGTTAAATCAGTTTTGTGAATGGTAAACATGTCCAGTCTACAACTCATAACAGCCTATTTAATTTTTACTTTCAGTGAGAGCTGGTAAGTGTAGCAGTGAGAGCTGTTAAGTGTTTCAGTGTAGCAGCGAAGAGACTGAGCTACAAATAAGGATATCCCTGTTGAATCTCATCTCTGCCACAAACTCATAAGCATCATTCTTTGTAATGGATCTGCAGCTGTGCATGAATCCCTTCAGCAGCTTCGTTGCAACTTATCACAAAGCTGCCTCTGGATGTCCGACAATAATGCCATCCCTTTATCAGTGGACATCCAGGTTGCCAAGCTCTGTGTTGCACGAAGCTCAGCCGGAAGGCACATGGGTGTCTACCTTAGAGGGAATACTGCTCATAAAGTCGCCTTAGGCACCTCTCCAACTTACCTCCCCAGATGTAATATGGGAATAATAAAACTAAAAATAATAATCTTAACTTTACAGGGTTGTTGTATGGAGTACATCAAATTAACATAGAGAAGTAATTTGATCACTCAGAAATTGCGACACAGATGTTATCTTGGCAGATCCAAAGCACCTCACATCATGTAATAAATCAATATTGAAATGCTAACAAAAGCAAGGATAAAATCACTGTCATGACAGCCTATTAAAGGCAAATAACATTTCAACCACAAAAGCAGTAGCAACAAGTAGCAAGCAGATAGGCCAAGTACCAAGGTCCTCGAAAAGAGCCAGTTCTACACTTAGCATCTGAAGACCAACAAGGGACCAATTTATGTCCATCGAGAGTATATTCCACAAAATTAGTAACACCATTGAAAAAACACTTCTAGCAGATGCCTGTTGGAGAAAATAATTGGAGCAGGACCTCAGATCATGAGTGTAGTGTGAAAAATGGTTCTTTAAGTACTTAGGCCCCAATCCTAACTTTCCCTGCCAATGCAGCCACAATGCTGGAGTGTGTGCTCATCCCACAGGATGAGTAATCCTGAGGTCTGTTCAGTATCTGTAGGGTAGCTAGGGGAGTGCAGCATGATAAGTATGTCAGGCGCCACAATGCACAATGTAAGCAGCCCAATTCCTTGCCATCAGAGCCATTCAGGGCAGCAATAGCAATGTGCGCTACCACTGCTGCCCCAAATAGCTCTAACAGCAAGGGGGAGGGGGCACTTACACTGTGTGGTGAAGTGCCAGCCATACTTACTGCGCCATCCCCTTCTGGCTATGCTACAGTTAAAGATACAGTGCGTAAGTCAGGATACTGGAAGAATCTCATTGGAACAATTTACTTCGGAATGAACTGTCATTAAATTGCTGTGACCAAGGTTAGCCAAGACATGATCATTTTTTAATCAAATCCTATTTACTTCTGCTACTGCAATCCCTATTTAAGCCAATTTTGCCCCCTAAGAGAAATAAATGATCCCGAGTGACATTCAACAAAATGTGGCATTTGGCAGAGCAACAATTCTGTTTCTTAGTGGATATAATCAATTTTATTTTATCTTGGCAAATTTATTGAGCAATAATGTCTAGAGTTTCCTATTACTTGTTTATTCCCAGAGCCCTTAACACAACTGTGTTCTGAGATTTGCCTTGGAGGTGTGAAAATTCCAGAGGGTTCTTTACTGGCTCAGCAGGAACCTGAAGCACAGAGGCAGCCTTTGAAAGTCAGAAATACTAAATCGCAAAACCTACAGCTTGGTTACTCCAGTCTGGTCTTCAGTCTGATGATGGCTGACAAGTCTGAAAATGAAGCTTTTTCTGTATACCCAGCTGAATATAATTCAACCAGTAGTACTTTTTTTTTTTTAAGAGTATAATTCAATCATATACATGTACATAGTTGTCTCAGACCAGGATTACTCTTTTATAAAGAATACATCAATAGCTTGAATTTATATGGCTTTCTGAACAGAGTTTGCACCAGCAGTGTAGATGTACCTGACTTAATTCAAGCTACTGCAGCAACACATGGGTATTTCAATGGTACACATCCATTTCACCATGACATGAATGTATGCCAGTACAAATATAATACTATACATGGAAGTAATAAATATGGGGTAGTACCTAAATTATGACTGCCTCTCTCACTCAACTTGCAATACAGTGGGATTGTGCACATTACCAATGGCAATTGTAAACTGTTATTTAAATTGTACAGTAATTTTTTGACTAGCATGCTAAATATCAATTGTTCTACTAAACGCTTCAGTTCCCAGTCTAGAGGTCATGCTTAAGGCACACTGATATCAGATTCAGATTCAATTCAGTGTAGGGGAGGGATGCGTGGAGTTCGGATGCGGCCATTACCAAATTCCCATCCCGCCCTGATTCGGGCCACATGGTGTGCTTGGATTTGCGCTTGCTAAACAGCAGGCGCAGATCCAGGTAGCCCATAGGGGTGGCTGGCGCCTACCCTGGGCAAGGGGATGAACATGCCCTTGCCCTGTGGAAGCTCCAGCCTGCTCCCAACTTGCGCTGGATACAGCAGCGCAGCCCTGCTGGCCTGCCTGTTCCAGCACAGATTAGAATTGCACCCTCAGGGTCCTTAAACCTGTCCTATAGCACTGTAGTGCACAACTAGCCCAGAACCTTCTCCTTTAGCACAAATAGAACATATTTAAAAAACCAAAGCTGACCAGTATTCTACTACAGAAAAAAGGAGAAGGCTTAGGGCAGTGATTTTCAACCACAGCACATTGATGTGCCACAAATGGTCTGCAAGGGTGCTGCAGAAGTTTGGATGAGGGTCATTTATTAGTAGGGCATTGGGGGATGTGAGTTTCCTGGCGGCAGGGCAAGGGTGTCTTGTCAGTTATTAAAAAAACTGATGGTGTGCCTTAATTTTAGTGCCTTATCAGTGTGCTGTGAGATGTTGAAAACGTACTGGTTTAGTTGCTCTGAAATGATTTTTGTCAGAAGGGCTTTTCCCAATGTTTATGCATTCCCTTCCACGGTTCTTCCTGGACCTTCAATTTATGTGCTACCAGTTTCAAAATATCTACTAAGACCAGAATGAGACAAGAAAATTGTTTTTGATTACATTTTTTGTCATTATTTTGACCCGGAATCATATTGCAGAGACAAGAACTGGGATTTGTGCTTTAGATTCTGTCAGTTCACAAGAATACGTGTTTCGCTGGGAAGAAAATGAATATTAATAGATTTCTTCAGGCCTAGAAAGTCACACATTTTCAGTAATGAAGCAATTTTAACCTATCACTGAGAACAGGTTCAGAAAGCAGCTATAATCATTACAATAGAAGGAAAATGCAAATCTACAACTGCAAGAGTTTTTCCCCAAAATCAATGCAATGAATAATGAATTAGACAGGATAAACCAATGTTAGATCAAATCAACTCTCATGTGGGGGCAGTTCATAACTGATTATTGCTGTGAGGTATTATTTTATTCTGGCTTTCCAGAGGTATTAATTTCTACTTCAAACATAGTACATATTCATAGTACATATTAGCTTCTTGGCTAAAATGCAGGTGTTGCAAAATAGGAAGTGTAGCTTCAATATGAGGTCGAAAGAACAAACAATAATTCATGATCAGTGGGACTTATGTTGGCAACCTTGTATTGTTGAGGAATTCCATTTAAGTTATTTGGTTGGTAATTAAAATGACAGTAATAGTCCAATAGCTCCTGTGGAGCGCATTATGCCATCAGGTGCAGATACAGTTTGGGCTATTTAAACATCTGACAAAATTGTCAGTCTTAACTGAAACTGCCAGGCATTAAGGGGGTAGCAGCCCAATATTTACCCCATAGGCCTATTATCCCAATTGATATTGGATAATATTTATCCAATGGCATGAGACAGTGGTTCCCAAACTGTGGGTCAGGACCCACCAGTGGGTCGCAAGTCAATTCCAGGTGGGTCGCAAAGCACGTAGGGCAGTCATATTGAAAATATGGGAAAATGGAATGCTGGAAAGGCAGCTGGAAAGGCAACCCAATTCGTTGCTGCATTCTCATGTGTTCCAAAACACAGTGCAAAATGCAAAGTGACAAAATGTCACTATTGCAGTTGTCCAGGAAGAAAAATTGGATGACAGAACAAATTAATAGTGACGTATGTATACCATCTTTTAAAAGGATTATCAGAGGGAGAAGTTGGGGGTGGGGTCTCCATCAATCTCTTCATAAATGCTACCAAAGTCTGTTGGTGTGAGATACTGACACTGATTCTACACATAGCTAGAGTGAAAGTTAAAAGAGCAGTTTTGTGTGCAGCTTTTAACTTTACAGTGCTTAATTGGCAAGAAGCACTATGAATGGATGGTTAGATAGTGTCACCGAAGTGATGAACTTGAAACTGGGCGAACTCCAGAAGCTAGTGGAGGACAGGGAGGCCTGGCGTGCTGTGGTCCATGAGGTCGCGAAGAGTCGGACACGACTTAGCGACTGAACAACAACAACACTATGAATGGAAGCAAAGTGGCTATTACAATAAAGAAGAGGTCTCCAGACGGCCTGCGGAGACCCCTGCCAAATTCTGGCCTTGCCCCACCTCTTGCTAGGCTTAAGGAGCTTTGGGCCTGTCGCACAAGCTGCAAAGCCCCAGCAGCCAGTGCTGTGTGGGCACAGAGTAGGGTGTAAGAGAAGATGCAGGTAAGGAGGTAAGTGATTTTAGGTGACTTCTCAAGTGATTTATGCATTGTTATTTTCAATGTGATTTTGGGTGGTTTGCCAAATGATCTATGCCTTCTCCCTCTCCCCTGTTATTTTCAAAGTGACTTGGACTGGTTTGTAAAGAGATCTTTCTGGATCTAGAGGATCTTTCTGTTGGGAATAACCTGGGAATCTTGTCTGTGGTTTGTTTCCTTTCAGATTTATTTTTCTTTATTTAATATTTATTATTTATTTAATATTTATTTAATATTGCTGCCCTGTAAGGGGGGGGGAGAATCTTTCTGTTGAGAATAATCTTGGAAAGTGGCCTGTGATTATTCATTCATCTAAATTAAATATATGTATTTAAATTTATTTAAGTGTTTAAATTTATGTATTTTCTCGGGTTTCAACACACAAACATATGCTGCGGCCCTCATGCCAAAAAGTTTGGAGATCCCTGACATAAAGATATAAAAGTCACTGAAAAGGCTAGCGGAGTCATCCATTAATTAAAGAGGATGAAACATGAAAATACCATGCTGGAACATCAAGAGCTGTAATTCAGCTACCAAAGACATACAAAAGTAAATTATCTGAATGACCAAAAAGTGTAGGTAACGATTATTTGAAAAGATTTGAAAAGGAAATAAAGCAATCCTATGCATGATTAGTCAGAAGAATTTTACCCTCAGTTAAGTGTTTATAGGATTGAAGCCTAAGATAACTTGGGGAAGATAAATAGTTCAAGGATCCTTCAACAAAACAAAACAAAAGTTTCCAACAACTGAAAACAAAAGTTGATGCTTATTTAAACAATTTATCACACCAAGGAATATGAATGAATAATTATAAACAAAAGGATATAGGCTTATTTTATCTCATATGCTCAAAAACAAGTTTCAAATGCAACATTACTTTGAAAACTAGCAATAACATCTTCAGACTGTTTGGTGCTTACCTGTAAGAGGGCTGTGAACAAATATACCACAATGAAGATTGGAGTCAAGGACGTGTGACCGCTCTTCATTAAATGAATTGTATACAAGAAAATTAAATGCCCAGGAATCACCAAGAGTAGAAGAACCTGGGCTGATTTATTATTTGCTCCTGTAAATAAAAATAATTACATAGTCAGCTTTACACGTTAAACATCAAACTATGTCTTTGACTAAAATAATATAAAAGCATGTTACAATCTGTAAACAATCTGTAAACAAATTAACAATGTTGATGTATTCTGTAATGTATTTTCTGGAAATCTTACAAGCAACCCAAGGATGCTCACACAAGGCTGGGTTCATTACTTGGCATCCTACTGAGTAACAAACATAGTATGTAAAACTAATAGACAGAGCACACTCCTAACCTGGCGGTGCACTGGACCAGTGCTCAAGGCCAGAGAATGCCGGAGTTGCCAATTAGAAAACTAAGACTGACTGATGTGCTAACTCAGTGGTATTCAAACCTTTTAGATCAGGACCCACTTTCTGAATAGCACTCGTTTCGGGACCCACCAGAAGTGATGTCATTAACCTGGAAGTTATGTTGTGGCAGGAAGTAACATAATCAAGCAGGAAGTGACATAATTGTAACATAATAAAATGACACTCCTGAAATGCAAATTGGCATTCTTGGACTGCAACAATTGTACAACCATGAAACATCCCTGACAGAAAGCAAGATTAGGACAAAATGTGATGTAAAAGCACTGAACTAAAAACAATTTTTTTTAAAAAAACCCTCACTCGAAAATACAATCTGTTAACACTCACAAAAGGAATATAACAAGAGTAAGGTCTGCAGTTTCCAAGATAGCTGCTCCTAGCTTTCTGTGACCCACCTATCAGGTCGTGACCCACCAAGTGGGTCCTGACCCACAGTTTGAATAGCACTGCTCTAACTTGTCGCAATGATGATTAATCAAAAAGAACTTAATGGGAAACAAAGCAGGAGTACATTCCTTGGATACAGTGTGTCCAATGATGGCACATGACTCCATGAATATTTCCATGATTCATAAGAACTGGTAAGGCTCCAATTCTTAAATCCAGAAAAATGTAGAAATTCTCATACAAAGTAAAGAAACTCTTACGTCTGTGACATTTCTGATAATTTTTCACTTTCTTAGAAAGTCCTTCAATTGTGAGGCTATATGGTAACCCTGACTGGATTTGCAAATAATGTTTTACCAAAGATAATTGGTGAATACATAAGGTACAAATCAGGAAGATAAAGATGAAGTTGTTATTATTATATATACAGTAATGGTGTACATACCTGTACCATAATATGTCCTGCATGGATAACAACAACCTTTGGCTTCTTCTGGCAACTCCCCAGGAATACTGTGTAAATGTAAATATGTAGAAATTCTGCTTGCTTGAATTGCCACCAGATTACCACCAATACCTGTACAAAACAGGTCGTCAGGAGAAGGAAGTGTCACTGAGTATATATAATTGGGCGACCAGTAAAAGCAGCATATCTAGCAGTACACTTCCTTATATCTGTTTCATACCTACCACACATAGCACAAGACACATACACGTGTACACACAAGCTGCATCCATGCAAGCCATATCCACCCACTTCATTATAAGCCTACGATTTATCATTACTACCAACACATTTATTTAGTGCTGGGTTGACCTTTAAAACCCTCTATTGGGTTGTGTTTTTTTAATGCCAACGCTTTAAAACCTGTTGGTATTTGAGAAACCAGCTTCTTATCCAAGGTCATCTGAGGGGATCTGGCAGAAGGTGCCACCTCTGGATGAGACCACTGTGGCAACAAAATAAGGCCTAAGTCATGGTGCCACCACAGAGAAAAATTCCCTTCCTCCATTTGATCCAAGATTGATAACCTTAGTTAAAGCTCTGGAAAGCTAACCTATTAGACTTCCTGAGAAAATTGAAAACTTTTGCTTTTCCCTCATTTCCAGAAGCATCTTGATTTCCATATTAATTTTCCAAATTGATTGAAGGGATCGTACCATGAACCTTATGGGTTGAATACTGGCCTGTAGAAACAGGTATTTATATGGATTCCCTAAGTGTCTTAATTTAGACAGAATCTATGAAGTCGAATGTGTCCTAACCGTTTGAAAATGATACTTTGTTGCAGAAGGATCTGAATTCAACCAGAATAGTGGTACATGCGGTGTGTACTTAAACCTTTTCCCTTGAACCACCTCCCCAATCAAACTTTTCCTTGCCAGTAGGAAAATCTTCCCTTGGGTAGAAAAGATATATGAATCTGGAATAATTTCCCCTATGGGGAGAAAAGCAAGGATTGGGGATTTCTGATCAGGAAAATGGCCAAAGGGGAAAGGGTTAAGCTCCGCCTCTCTGTTTTGGTCAAGCTGTAGTAAAGATTTTTTTTTTTTACAGACACACAACCTGTCTCCCATACAGAGACGTATGAGGCTCCGAGCATGCCCAGGGATAGGTCGACGTCACTGCGCCCAGCCATGCCTCCCTGCGCCCGGAAGAGCTCAATTAAGGAGCGATACAAGAGCAAGGGAAGGTGGGCGGGCCGAAAAGTGTGCGGTTTTTTCTGCACTGCGGCACCTCGCTGCTACCAGCGCCCATTGTTCTCACCACCCCCGCTACACCCTTCCTCCACTCTTATATCATGTCCGCTTTGGCACATATTGGTTAAATAAAAAAGTTAAATTACACATATAAATCCCATGTCACCACTCGTTTAGCACACTTATTGACTTTTAATTTGTTGATTGGGATTTTCACGTTTTCAATTCTGAAAGGAGTTGTAGACAACAGTCAACTATTCCAGATCATTTTGAAGTATATGCCTTCATGAGCAGGTTTTTCCCTGCCAAATAGACAATTAGTTTCTTCTAATAGCCTCCCTGCTTACTGAATCACCTGGGCTCTTCTAAAAACTAATCACCTCACCGAGGGTAGTAGAAGGCTATTAAGAGACACATGTATTAGAGATTAGCTCTACAGCACAACAGGTTGTCAATATGCCAAATTATTGGTGCTAATTTTTAGGAGCGGAACAATCTCATTTAAACACCTTTAGCTGCAGCAAGTTTAGAGAATGATAACATGAAAAAATTAAGGCCTGAATAAATCTAAATAAAGGTCTGAAACCTTTACACAGCCTTGGAGAACCATTTTCCCTTCGTTCAGCCAGTTAGTTGTGGAGTGTGAAGCAGTACCCAACTATCACCACTGTGCTGCAGCCATGGGGGAAGAGGTAACCCGTGTTTCTACTGGAAGGAGTTGAGGAACAGCAGCCCAGGGAGGAGTAGCTTTGTCAGCATTACACAGCTGACTAGCCTGCAGCAAAACCTATCACGTTGCACTAAAGCCTTCTTCAGTTAGAAATAAGACATTAGTGTGGGCAACAAACACTTTATTACTTCATCAGCTTTTCTAGTCACTGCTTAGAAGTCCTCCAGTGCCAGAATTTGCTAATTACAATAATGGAGTGGGGGACAGTGCAGAAGCTAAGGATGATTATGTAGATGCAGCAAACCAACTAACCAATTCGCAATTCTTTCAGTGGCTAGGACACCAATGTAAGAATATATTTTTGTTTTATCCACTTTCTCTAGAAAAGGGTTCTCAAACTTTATAGACTGAGATGCACTTTTTAGAATGGCACTTGTGTTGGGACTCGCCAGAAGTGATGTAATTAACCTGGAAGTGAAGTCATAGCTGGAAGTGATATCAAGCAGGAAGTACCATCACTGTGACATAATAAAATGTTAACCCCTGCTAACTGGACAAGAGGCACTTTTTCCAGTGGTGTTCCTCTTATATTTAGCAGGGGGAGAGTAACTGTCCCTCTTCACCCCTGCGCAGTCTTTCTAGTGGCTGTTGCTGGCGGTCTGCCTTTTTTTAGATTGTGAGCCCTTTTGGGACAGGGAGCCATTTAACTTTATTATTACTATTTGCCTGTAAACCGCTTTGTGAACTTCGTGTTGAAAAGCGGTATATAAGTACCTGTTGATTGATTGATTGATTGATTGATTGATTGATTGATTGATTGATTGATTGAT
>JAJKFI010000060.1:6452094-6601756 GCA_029204185.1 Lerista edwardsae | reverse complement strand
GATTGATTGATTGATTGATTGATTGATTGATTGATTGATTGATTGATAAAATGACACTCCAGGAATGCAAGCTGGCATTCTTGGACTGCAGCAATTGCACAACCATGAAACATCCCTGACAGAAGGCAAGATTGGGACAAAATATTATGTAAAAGCACTGAACTAAAAACAAATTTTTTGGGGGGGAAAAAACCTCACTTGAAAATTCAAACTGTTAACACTCACAAATGGAATATAGCAAGAATAAGGTCTGCAGTTTCCAAGGTGGCTAATCCCAGCTCTCCACAACCCACTTGACATCCGGTTGCAACCCACCTAGTAGGTTCTGACCCACTGTTTGAGAAACACTGCTCTAGAATATTAAACTGACTCTTCATCACCAATACCACGGCAAGGAAGATCATTAATATTCCTACTTTTGTTTTACACAGTAACTGAAGCTTAGGGGAAAATGGCTTGTGCAAAGGCATCCACTGACTCCATGGCTGAGCAGGGAAATGAGCCGTGAGCTCCTCAGAGATTCAAAGCCAACCTTCTAGCTACTATGTCGTACTGGCTCTCATAAAGTCTCACTATCATGTACTATCTGAAGTAATCAATACTGTAGTATCCTAATCTGTAGTATCCTAATTTCTAATCTGTATGGGTGGGTAACTTTGGGTGCTGGCAACATGAATCTAAACATCTGTATCAGTACATTTGCGTACAATGTTCCAGAACTGCAGATGCATTACAACCACAATCTCATTATGTCCAGACCATCACAACTGTTCTAGTAAAAAGAAAAATCACCACATTTGTTTATTTTGTTTTTGTTCTTCACCTGAAAATCTAGCATTTACATAGAGATACATCTGAAATGGGCGGTACCAATCTATACAGTACAGCCTTTTACTTCTGAGAGAGCGAGAGAAAGAGAGCCTATCACAAAAAGTCTTTTAGAGTGTTTTTTGAAAGGCTGCAGTAGGAAAAATCACTGTTGCCAAATGTGAGATTTTAGTGTGAGAGACTTGAGATACTTAGCATTTTTCTTAAAACCACAGTTTCTAGGTTAAGTGATTGAGACACCAAACTTTAAATAAAAGCTTCTATACCTATCATTGAAAAGGGTAGCTTAGAAATATGAACCCTCAAAATAAGGGTTGCAATGTGAGTAGTACCCTAAGGCAGAGGGGCAAAAAGCTTTTTGTGGGCCTTAAGAAAAAAAATACAGTATTTCAAAACATGTAGGCAGGAAGCAGTGGAAAGAAGGACAACTGCCAAAAAGAGAGCAGCAGAAGACGTATACATTCCTTGGACTACCCAAGAGTGTTTTAATTCATAATTTATTTATTTACTAGATTTCCACCCCGCTCCATCTCCCCAAAGGTGAATGTACTTGGCAAGATTATACAGTACCAGTGAGGGAACTGTGCAACAAGAAACACTACAGCACAGAATTACAAGAGTTGCAGGGTTACTAGTGAAAATGGCAGTGAAAATTTCTTGTTAAAATTCCCCCATCCTATATAATCCTATAGAATGTAATATAACTTACTCCATCTCCAATATTGTTACACGAAGCATTTGTTCGTGTAACAATATATGAATCTTCTACCAAGCTGCAAGCCAATGAAAAGCAGCTGGACAAATTATATTTCTAGTTAATTTAACATTCTGAGACATTAATGCAACATATTATTTGCACACTTATGGAATTAATTCAACAACTAGAGTCTAAGAAAAGTCTGCATTTGAATAACTGGATAATGTTCAAAATAGTGTATGTCTTAAAATTACATGCAGGTGCTCGCAGAAGAAAAACAATACTATTTTTAATCATCCATCCATCACTAGTAATAATCCATTCAACAGTATCTGCATCCATTCAACAGTTATTCTGCTATCTTCCCTCATATAAACTGTCGTCTAATGAACATTCAATGTGTGTGTAAACTGCATATGACCTCAGTGGATGACTCAATCTGTTGGAAAATAATTGTTTAGGTGTACTGATGGGACATATTGACTCTAGCATCAATACAATGTTACAAAGCAAGACATGGCAAGTCTATTTTGGAGCGCTTCTGCCTACACAAACCTTTACATGGATATAAGTACACATTTCTAAGACAATATTTTGAAATCTATTTCAGGAATTTAGACATATAAACCATGATATCTTAAAAAAAAATTCCATTCTCACTTGTACTATTGACTGTATATTTATCTTTTCCCACTGTCACAACACAAGCCCAGGAACTGTTTTTACTCTAAAATTATAGTGTGACTTTACAGTAGTAGATACCCACCCACTTAAGTCTCCATTTGGTCCAGAATAGTCTTTTATCTAACCAGCATGCATTGAGCCACAGCAATTTTAAGAATTCCTGAGTCTGCCTTACCATTGATTACTGGAGTATAAACAACAATCCCAACCAAATTAGGATCAGATACAGTTGTGTCCAGAATAAGGCCACCAATACTGAAAAAGAGTTCAAGATTTCAATCACAATAAGACTGTATGCAAGAAGTATACACATTCTACAACAGTGCAGGTTTTGCAAACAGAAATGAAAACTTTACATGATTCTAGTTTCAACCTAAGGAATGTTAATATTTTTTCTGCTGAAAAATGCATATTTATGGAATTACCATGCATTACAAAGCTCTGTCTGCCTTGAATCCTTAAATCCAACCATACATAGCTCATGATCCAATTCCAGCACACAGTATTTACGATTCAGAAATATACTGAGCACAGAGAGGTTACAATCAAAACATGAAGGCATTATTCAACTGAAGTAAAGCACACAAATTTCAATGGATGAAATTGAAGTATGTGCTTAACACTCCAACTGAGGTGAGACTTATATGTGTTTAACATTGACTGGATTATGCCTACATGTTTCATTCGTGGCCTAACTTTGGTCAAATGTTGTGCTGTTATACAAATACAGTGGGCCCTCCTTAGCCACAGAGGTTGACTACAGACCCTGCCCTCACGGATTTTGCAGACGCTGGGTTCCACTCCCAAAGCTTGCACAACTACTTACCTGGAGCTTCCTGAGCCTTTCCTGGGTTGGGCTGGGCCAGCAATCCTCAAAATGGCCCACGGAAGTCTCCAGAAACTACTTCTGGTCAAGCCAATAGTTGCCTTTGAAAACCGGAATCAGCTTCTGGGACTTCTGTGGGCCATTCTGAGGCCTGCGGAGGCCAATAGAGTTTATCACCAGCCAGAGGCTCCAGGTAAGTAATTGGGGGAACCTCCAGAGGCATCCATATGGACCCTCTGTATCCGCAGACATGGAACCCACAGATGTGGAGGCTGTACTAAACTATACAAATAAGGAGGTGCATCCCTATCTTGTTACTTCCAATAATACAGGTGGGGCCAGCAATACCCACAGGTGTAAGAATCCGCAGGGAACATCCCACCTGCACCCTCCAAACCCAGTCAGGTCTAGATGGTTTTCTAAAACCCGCACCTACAATGAGCTGCAATCCAAGATACTCACCTGCTTATGACCATAGCAGTTATAACCGGCTCCCACCCTGAATGAAGGACAGTTCTTGTAGCTGGATGTTTAGCAGCAATTACAATCCACATAGGAGTCAGAGCCAAGAACAAGGCACCAACTAAAGGAGATACGTAATAATATGACTCTGCAACAACAACAACAATCACATGTATTAGTATGTATATATTATTGAAACTTTCTATAGTGGAAGGAGCGGGAGAAAGTAATTGCTGATTATACGCAGATCAACACTTAATGTTTGTTGATCTCAAACCTTCCTGATTTACTCTTCATGCTTGATCCAATTTCCTTGGGAATAATTCCCATTGTGATTAATTAAGTCTCATCTCCCAGCAAGCAAGCTTATAACACAATCCTACTCCGTAGTAAGCCCCACTGAATGCAATGGAATGGGCAGCCTGATCCTGTGCTGCTGGCTCCCGTACGGGTAGCACCAAAATGGCGACGGCTGTTTTCTGCAGGAGCTGCAGCAGCCACTGGGGTCTCCTTGAGGTAAGGGGACATTTGTTCCCTTCCCCCAAGGAAAGCCACAAGCCCCACAATGGGGCTACTCCACTCTCTGCCTGCTTTTTACAGGCAGTAAGTGGGGCAGCATCATGTTAGACTCTGCCCAAAGTGGGGCATAGGTTCCGGTAGTGGTCTGCACTGCCTGTCCCACCCCCCAGCTTTAGCCCACTCTTCCTCTACCTCCATCTAGTCCTGCCTTCCTCATGTCCTCCCCACACCCCAAAAATCCACTCCACTGCCCTGCAGGAGCACTTACTGTGGAGCAGTGACACATTCTCCTATCCGGCGCTAGGCCCAGCACTGACTAGTGCCAGTGGTAGGGCCTCTGGCAATGGCACAAACACACTTTGCAGCACATTTGTGACACCAGAAGATGGTGCTGGCCTGGATAGGGTTAGGCCCTTATTCTCAGGTAAATGTAAACAAGATTGCAATTTTAGGGTGTAAGGCTCAGGAACATTATATTCTCCCTCAATAATTACTGTCTTGGTATTTCTACAAAAGGGCATTATTGGCTCTCTTCATAGCTGAAGACAACATCTGTCTCTACTTCTGAACCTTGCTTGCTGTGGAAACAATTGTACCAATAATTCTTCATATTCTTTACTGTTTGTATTTTTAATTCTATTGCAGCCCAATCTTGATTTTAGAATTTCAGATTGGATGTGAAAGTTAACATTGTACAGCCCTTTTATTGTTGTACAATGTTAACTTTCACATCCAATCTGAAATTCTAAAATCAAGATTGGGCTGCAATAGAATTAAAAATACAAAAAGTAAAGAATATGAAGAATTATTGGTACAATTGTAATTACATCTGTAATTTAGTTCTAGCAATGATAAAAGGTAATTTTGTGCTTGTAAGAACAGAACCAATTCCAAATATTTCAATATAAAGAAAGCAAAAGAGATTATTTCATGGACTGTGTGTTTACTTTGCAGGACTCCATTTTCATCTCTTCACCGTGACAGCTGAATCAATTGTTTCAATGAGAAAGAGATACTATAGAATTATTTCTGTATTTTTAGAAGTCTTAAAAGCAACATGGCTTTATTCTTCATTAATCACCCCCACCTTCCATCTCTTCCTTCTCTTTTATAACTAGCTGAGAGAGCCGACACATTATGATTGCCCAGTTTATTCCAGTCCATCAGCATATGGCCCCTGAACCACAATCAAGCTCATTTGTTTAGCTATTTATTATTTTATAACAATACTGATGTACATTGTTTTACTCAGCTGAATTTAGCAAAATTATCCTGCAGAATAAAACAACAGTAATGTGAAGGTCTACAATATCAATACAGGAAAAAAGAAACTGCATGTGAATTCTAAAAGGAACTCTGAATGCATGTGTCGCCAGCACAGCCTGCAGCTTGTTTCACTGCAAATGTGACATAAGGCACATTTGTGCCGACTTCTGAGTTGGCCGGGTTAGCGCAAGGATGTGCGTCGGCCCATGGAGGACAAATCCAGCCTCCATGCCACTGCAGACAGGTAAGTATGCACTGGTTGAATTCGGCTGCAGCAGGGGGTTGGGAGGGCAGGGAAAAGTATTTTTGTATTTATGCATTAACATTTCAGTTGTAGATACAATTAATTTAATAGTTGTATGGAATTAGTCCCATTGATTTTATTTTGAAAACATGAGCCTTCATTGAATACACTTTATTTTTGTAACCTGTCAAAGTGATTATAAAGACAGCCAAATTATAGCCCAACAGAGCCCTCTAGTGTTGCAAAAGGGTATTAAGAGGTTAGGCATAACTCCTTCAAGGAGACTGACTACCTCAAGTGCCTAGCAGTTTGGAGGACCACTCAAAATAAGATAATGTTTTCTATATACCATAGGGATTCCTTAAGTTATACTGAAATATATGTGGCTGTAAATTGAAAGTACAATTTTTTAGGAGGGAGAAAGAGGAAATGGTCCTAACAGCTTATATAGCACTGTACAGATAGGCATTTGAGGCATTAACTATACAGATAGTTTTTGGGGGTTTTTGGGGACGGGACGGGACGGGACGGGATAGGTGCAACCTATTCCTCATAGCATGAAATGAGATTTATGTAGCAAAATCTGTTCAATGAGGGTTACTCCCAGGAAATCGTATTTAGGATTGCAGCTTTCAGATATTCTAAAATCAGAAAAATGTTTAAGAAGTCTTTTGAATGAAACTATACTCACCAAGGCAATTATACAGACCCTGACTTATCCAAGCGAGTATGGCAAGTGTGATAAGATCTCCAAAACTTGCTGCAATTGGAGTTGCAACATTGTCAGGATTTATGCCAGTCTTCTTTGACCCAACTATAACGCCAACCATTATTATTCCTAGAGCCAATTTAAACAGAAAGAATACCAGGCACTTTGCAATTCTAAACAGGAAACTTCAGAAGATTCTTTTTTCAGTGTCATATTTTTATGTAATTTCCCAACTGTTACATTAACAGCAACTCTGCTTATTAAAGCACAATCTTTCATAATAGCTTCAGTTTATACATGATGCACAATACTATACAATTCAGAGAGATGCTTAACAAAGTTTGCAACACTTATTAAACCAACCGTCCTATATACAAATCCAATGTCTATGATTAGGTTGCATTACTGATTAATTGTTGCTAAGATAAATTTAACTTATAGTTCACTCAGATCTTAAAACGTTATCAATATATACAGGATGCAGTAAGAACAATATAACCTTTGGTCATATCTTTTCTTAAACAGAAAAGATCAAAGTAAAAAAAAACAACCTATCAATTAAAAAGGTTCCAATATTTCAAGTTCTATGTCCTACAGGTAATAATTTTGAACTAATCTATTCAAAGGCTGATGTGAAATTATAGTGTTACTTTGATATTATTTGCAAAACATTTTTTAATATTCAAGTAAACTAATGAAAACTTTGAGCTTGGTGATTTTTTTCTCATCTTCTTGTCAGCAATTTTCAAAAGGTTTTAGTGTGTTTCATGTAGCAGACAAATAACTGTACAGTTTAATTAAAATTGGATCACACACACACACACACCAAAGGGGCCTAGTTCTGCAATTGTTCAAATTTCTCTATGACAATTTTATACAAGTCGACTCAGAAGTAAGTTGCATGCTCAATGGTGCTTACTCCCAGGAAAGAATATATAAGTTTGTAGCCTGAAATGTGTTTGTAGCCTGAAATCTTGCTTTTTGGGAGGGGGGATGACAAGTATAAAATAGGGATGGGACAACAGAGTGCCAGTATAAATAAAGATCAGAAAAAACAGTTCAGAACCTATGTCAGGTAGTTGGGAATAAAGTAGAAAAGGCTCAGTGGTAAAAGAAAACACGGCATCAAACACAAAGACCTGTATCCTAACCCTTTGCTGTGAAGCAGGAAATTCCTGCATAGGAACTTGGCCCATTCCCTTCTCCCCACAACAGCCACCAATAACAGTCCCTACAGCTTCAAAAAAAACCCATTCCTAAGGTTGGGGAATCTCCCAGAAAACAGGATGACAGGATGTTGCATCAGCGACATGCAGTGTGGGGGTAGTAAGTGAGGCAGCAGTGCCCCACTGGGGTTCTTCAAGAAGCGCCTTTGCCACTGCCGAACCTATGAGTGTGCAAACGCTCACAACCCACATGTTGCAAGTGCGTAGTAGGTTGTGAGTATTTGCACGCTCACAGGTTCGGCGGCAGCACTTTTAACCCATCAGGGTGTCGCAGCCGCACCTTCCGCCACCATACCGAACGCCACTGTGCAGCACAGGGGGCTACTGAGGCAAGGAGAATCAGCAAAAAATTCCCCCTCTGCAAAATGGAAGTACTTCCATTTCCACAAAAGCAGATCAAGATACAACCTGAAGGATCCTGTGCAACAGTGGCTTTAAAGAGATGTTCTTATTATGTTCAAAAGCAGCATTACTGGAAATATATTTTCAGTTTCTTTGTATGTAATTCTGGCAAGCTAATACATAGGCTGCATGAAAATAACTAGTGGTAGAGGTGTTTATTTCCAGTGAGTAAAATAGATTACAGCCTAAGTGCTCAATCCTATCCAACGTTCCAGTGCTCATGCAGCTGTGCCAATGGGGCTTGCACTGCTTCCTGCAGTGGGGGGGGATCACAAAGGTCTCCCTAAGGTAAGGGAGCATTTGTTCCCTTACCTCGGCACTGCATTGCAGTTGCACATGTGCTGGAAAGTTGGATAAGATTGGGCCCTAATTCTCACTGAGCACAATGGGCTTCCTTCCAAATAAATAACACAATTTTCAAATACTTCTACCTACTGGTCCCAACACTACACCATCTTTGTGTTGCAGAAATGTAGTGTTAAAATTAATGGTTATGCATTTTTTTTTTAAAAAAAAATTATAACAGAATATGTCTTTTACCTTGTAAAAGGGATGCTATGAAGGCTGTTGCCACACTGCTAGAACACAAAAGGACTGAGTGATCAAGATGGTATTTGCCCTCAGGAATCCAGCCCAATATAACTGCTGCCAGAGCTGCCAAAAAGCCAACCACTGTGGCTTGCACCTACAGAAGTGAAAATAAGTATGTATTTAATTATCATTAGAAGAAAACTGCCTGAATGTAAACACTCTCCAACACTCATTCCTTATGAAAATATCTATTTTCTAGTTAATGTGTCCATTAACTTCAGATTGCGATCTTGTGTACACTTAGTTGGAAAAAGGCTGAGCTCCGTAGCACTTCCAAGTAAATCTGCACAGGATTAGATTGCAAGTTTTTTTTTTTAAAAAAAGAAACCTCAAATCAGGCTACACTTAATTGATTCCCACATTCAGGCACATTCCATTGTAACCAATGGAAGGAGTGCAGTCTGGTGAATCAGTTGTTGCTTCCTTCAACAACACCTCCTAGAGTATTGTTTTAGACAGCATTCAGCTTTTCACGAATTGATCCCCAGTATTCAGAGGTATTACTGTGCTTCTGTCGTTCAACAGTTATACAGTAGATTCAGAGATTCCTATAAAAATGTCATGTTAAAAAAATCCTGAATCATCTGAGGATAACAGTTTTGCTAGTATGTTTCTGTGATAAGAATGTATTGATGTGCAATTACCTTTTAAAACCTTTCTGAATCCTCACCTGTTTTAAGGCCAAATTACCAATGATTAGATTCCACTTTTCAATCGGTGAATCCATTTTTCCAATATTTACCTGTGAAAAGCAACAAATCTGTTTTTAACTGAAAAAATCTTAAATGTTTTGTAGAAATCAGGAATTGAACAATACATCTGGGCAATAAACACTTAGCAGAACAACATCCTTAAACTTCTCTCTGCCACCAAAGTGACAAAATAGTGAGCATAATACTACTGAAGGAAGGCAGTGGGAGGATGACATAAGATATTAAAAGCACAGTCCTAACCAATTTTCCAGCACCAGGGTAAGGACAGTGCAGCTCCGAGGTAAGGGAAGAAACATTCCCTTACCTTGAGGAGGCCTCTGTGACTGTCCCCCCAACTGCAGGATGTAGCAAATGCCCCACTGGCACAGCTGTGTCAGTGCTGGAAAACTGGTTAGGAGTTGGGCTTAAGAGAGCAAGGACATCCATGGGAACCTTTATAATACTTCTGAGGAAAGTTAAGTGAGACCAGGAAAGTCTGGTAGCAGGTATCCACTCTGATCCCTTCAGGAACACAACTTTCTTCCAAGGGTTGGGGGGGGGGAGTATCTGGTCAAGGAACTGGGAAGCCAACTCTTGAGGCCATTACAGGCAGAAGTGAGCCCTAGAAGGCCTCTGTCTTGGGTACAAATATGTAAATAAACAAAAAAACCACACAGACAGTATAGCAGAAACCTAATATGGAACAAGAAGCAGCCATTATGAAACTCTCAGTTGCAGGCAGCCCAATCCAAAACTTTCCGCTTGGCGATGCAGTGTTGCCAAAGTGGCACCCACTGCATCCTGAGGGAAGCGGGAGATTTGGCCTCCTCAGAACAAGGGAAAATTTGATCCCTTGCCCCAGAGTAACCCCTGCCTGGCCCAGTGGGTCCACTCAGACCTGTGCCAGCAATATTTGCTGGTGCAAGTCTGCATAGGCTCATGAAGAGGGTTTGGATTTGGTGGATGTAACTTCTTGGGAAGAGGATGTAACTTCTGCTTATCCTGCTACATTCCCGGTTCAAATCTTGCCCATCCCTGCTGGCACCCCATTCCATCCGCCTGGCCTCACCCTTCTGTTTCAAGGGCTTCTTACAAGGGCATTTGGGGGACACTGGTACATGGAGCTAGCTGCTTGCTGTGGTGCACACTCCAGTGTGTCACTATTTGCAACACCTGGAAAGTGCTTAGCACTGCCAGAACACTCATTCCAGGGGCGCTAGGCTTGAATAGGATGGGAACAAAAACGCTACAACTACTTACAGCTGTTGATAGCCGAGATGCCAACGTCATTTCCAAGTTGCCCTTCAAACCAAGTAGTGCAGGAACCAAGATGAAAACTTCAGTGATGTTTTTGAATACTTCCCAATGCTATTTTCAAAACAAAAACAATGAGCAACTTCCCGTTTAGTGACTAAAAATAATAATTTGCAGGATCACTATGATAAGCTGATGATGAGGGGAACTCAAAATAATTGAAGTTTGTAGGTGTGACTAAAAGTTATCTAATAGTCCTATCAAGCTAGAAGATGTGTGTACTACTGTTTAGTAAAGTTCCAAAATTATAAACACTGTAGCTTTATACATTTACAGTTTATAGATTGTAAATTCTATATCAGTTTAACTTACACATACCAACTGTTATTGTAAACACATCAAAAATGTTAAGAATTTGTATCGTGAAAATTGCTAACCTGCACAATATCCAGAACCATGCCAGCAGACACTGTTCCAAATCCTGCTAGCAAAAATGGCACAAGTATCTGCAATGCCATAATGCTACTAGATTCTTTAGGCTGTTTTCTGCTCCCTTCAGCACAGTTATCTTCATCTCCCTCATTAGATGCACTGTTGTCCTGCAGCATAGCATCCATTTCTGATGTGTCCATTGCATCTGAATAACTGTAGCTTGCAAAGTTATCATACTTTGGGCTACAGCTTGATGAATTATGTCCGTTACTACCATGATGAAAAGTTGGTTCAGAAAAATGATGATAGTCCATATGTTGATCAGTTCTAACACTGAAACTGTGTCCTGACGTCTGTAATGCATCTTGCCAGAGTCCATTTGATTTCTTATGTTTCTCTTCTTGGTTTTTGTGATAAACAATTGGAACCATACTCAACAGCAGCTTCAAGAACTTGTCAGACTGAATTGTATTTAGACTTATAGTCCAATTTACAGAACTTCCTCCAACATAAGCATCATCATTTGTTTTCTTGCTGAGAGATCTTCCTTTACAATTAGTCATGCTGTTTCAAAAATATTGTTCTGATGTTCACTTCAGATCCCAATGAAGAAATCTTGCAGATGCATCAAATGGTTATACACAAATCTTTGAACCAATATATTACGTAAATCTGTTATACAGAAAGTTTTCTTTTCATTAACTTTTGGTCCTCAGCTATTCTACAACGAAGCTTTGATCTGAAAAACAACATAGTAAAATATTAAGATGTATGCCTTTTCTACTTCTAAAACTTGTAGTTGTTATTTTACATTAAAATTTTATTATACAGTAACAGAACAGAGATCAAATTACATCAGCTAAATTGTAGTACTAGTATTACATTGCCTGTAGTGGGGTACCTCTATAGAAGTTAATGGTGTCATTATGTTTTATCACCTTAAATCAATATAAGTTGCAGGCATGACTATAACAACATAACTGGAAGGAAATGGGTGGATTTGGGAATATGGTAGTCCAGAATCAGCTTAATTCCATCAAGACAAAGTCCTGGATTCCCTGCCAATGTAATATCAAGACAGCAAAACAGCTACTATATATACGTACACACCTATAGAAGTTAATAAAGAGTCCAAGACAACTTCCACCCCCTCCTCTCTCTCTTCCTCTCCCATCCCGGTACAATGGAGTATAGGATACTGACTAACACTGCAGTGAATGCTAGCACACTGCCTCCAGTACACAAAGACCCCACAAACAAAGCAGACATCTAAAATATCAACACAGACAATATGGAGCAACATCACTCTGCCTCCAACATCAAGAAGCACTGTAACAAAATACATTTTGGGGTTACTGAAAGACACAATGAAATTATCTTAATGAACCCTTACAAAGCATTTAAAAGGAGTGCCACAACATGACTGTAGATGTCTTCTCATATTTACATAAATGTACAATGTACGTATATCAGAATAAATAGAAATTGCGAGCAAAAACACAGCAGGCAGGACTTTAGTTAACTACTCATTCCAGCTTTTCATGCCACTTATTTCCTTTTTTTCCTCTTAGTACTGTCTCCAAAAACAGCAATTTTGCTAGGCTTAGAACCCAAGCCTATGCATGTCTACTCAGAAGTAAGTCCCATTCTAGTCAACGTGACTTACTGTCAGGTAAGTGGGGATAGGACAGCAGCCTTAATTAGAGGGAAATACAGTAAAACCACTCTATGACTTGGTTGGAATCAATTGCAATTTGGCTCTGTCCCATCACTGTTTCTGTTAGCGGTAATTACAGTTCTGTATTATGCTTGAGTGCTGTAACAATTATACATCATGATGTAAGAACTGATGCACATCATAAATTTAGGCCCACCCCTCCACACATGTATTTGAGGCACTCCAAGCCCTTTGCACGGAGCCTCCTCTGCACTACGTTTTCTTGGGCCAAATGTTGCCCAGTGGGCACCTTTTCTTAGCTGATGTTATCCTACTGCAGCTACTGCTTCACTCACTCCTTGGATTTTAAAAAGAAAAAGGAGGAACAATACAGAAGAGAAAGTGTGGGGGAGGGAAGACTGATCGGCTAGAGCTGTGAGTTCCAAACTCTGGCACGTGGGCCAGATCTGGCACCTGCCTGATTCTCCTCTTCCCTCGCGGCCAGCCACATCTGTGCGGAATGCCGGTTGTGAGGCTTACTGGGTCAGCAGACCTTGGATGTGACTGGCCGCAAAGACCCCTGGGAACTGTAGTTGGGGTCTTTGCAAGCGGCCCCAGAAGAACAGAAGGTGCCGTTCACATGATGGACACTACTCTGCTGCAGTGCACTTTGGAGAGCACTGGGCTAGAGCAAAAATGCCAATATTTACTCCTGCACCCCTGTTCCAAATACAAGTTTCTTTGGAAATAGTAACATGTTTTTACATAATATGTTCGCGATTATCAGCAGTTTTTGCAGATTATACAGTATACAGGGTTGCTTCTGCCGGCACCACATCCCAGCCCAGTGCCAGCTGGAGCATGTAAGGACCAAATAGTACCCAATTTTCCAGCCCTGGTGTAGCTGTGCCAATTGGGTATGCACTGCATCCTGTGATGGGGGGACAGTTACTGATTCCTCCTCAAGGTAAGGAAACATTGTTCCCTTGCCTTGGGGCTGCATTGCAGCTGTATCAGCGCTGGAAAGTTGAATAGGATTGGACCCTAAGATTGTGCCAGGCAGCATGGAGATGGGGAGGGTGGCAGAGGAGTATGTTTGAGGCAGCATTTTTGGGCAGGGGGAACAGAATGCAGGGAGGAACAGGCCCAGGAGGGATGGGGCACATACATCCTAAATCTCCCCCCCCCCCCGCCCACTCACCCAGTGTTATGTTGGGCTTCCCGGATTTGAGCCAGCTATATAACTGGTGTGGATCTGAGAAGCCCCATAGGAATGGCTGAGGCTTTACTTGGAGTCAGGGGAAAGATATCACCCCGAGGAAACCTCCAGCCACCTCCTAAACGTCAATAGATGCAACGCAGGCCATATGGCCTGGCTGTGCCAGTGCAGTTTAGGATTGGGCTGTAGCAGGCACTTAAATACAGTATTTCAATTTGGCAGTTTGCACGGTACCAAAGATACGATTAGGGAGTCTCATAAGCAAAATAAAAACTGGCTTTCTCCAGAAAAAACTTTCCTGAATACACTGTAGTTCAAATGAGTTTGCACCTGCAATTACATTACACAACAGTTGCTGATTCTATTCGTCCTTTATCTTCCTAATTGCCAAACTGGATTATCTATAATCACATTGATTTCATTAAAGGTAACTTGTATCGTAGAGACCTTAAATGTTTTTTACTTAGTCAGAGATCAACCCATCTGCTCTTAGATTTGCTGTATTGGCAAAATGAGAATGAAACATAACAGTTTCTAAATTTGTGGAGTGTTACAAAAGCCTATAGGAAAATCCATTATGGCAATTTTCCAATAGATTGACTTAGAATACAATCCTAGCCAACTTTCCAGCACTGACACAGCTGCATCAGAGCATCTGCTGTATCCTGCAGTAACTACATCTAATCTGCCACGGTTGCATGATGCATCCCCTCCCTGTTCATTCCTCAATCACTCCAAGTCCCACCTCCTTGGGCTGGGCATCTAGTCGTGGGCAGGCACTCAACCACCCACCTTTGTGTCCTGGACACCCCTAATTCCTACATCAGCCGTCGTAGCATCTTCTCTTCCCTGTCCTGCCAGCTTTATGCGTGCAAAGTGGTTTGTCAGCGGTGCCAAGTGCTCCTTGAAAGGGGCAAACAGATAGCGGATATGCCTGCCCACAGCTTGCGGCCAGCCCCTGCGCAGCCCAAGCTGGAAAATCCGTCTTGGTCATCACCCTTCTCTGTTTCACTCTTGCACTGCCCCTCCATCCATGGGTGAGCTCAGCTGTGCAAATGCTCCTTGAAGGGGGGGGGGATGAAGAGATGGCGGATGCGCCTGCCCACAGCTTCTGGCCAGCCCCTACGCAGCCCCTGCTGGAAAATCCGTAGTGGGCTGGACGGAGATGAGCCTGGTGCACTCTTGCAGTGCCCCTCCATGGGAGACCTGGGCATTCCTGCTGCAGCTGCCACTTTTGGACATCCTTGCTGGTCAGAACTGACGACACTTTTTTATTTCACTCCTGCAAGTTGCTGCTGCCCCTCGTCCCCACCATGGGAGACCTGGACACTCCTGCCAGTTTTATGCGTGCAAAGTGGTTTGTCAGCAGTGCCAGCTGCCCCTTCAGTGGCGGACACATGGCTGCAGCTTCTGGCTAGCCCCGGAGCAGCCCAGGTTGTACACTTGGGCTGGGGAGCCACAGCCGGGCCACGCAATATGCTGTGTGCAGGTCCTGCACTCCTCAACACTGCCTCTGCCACTGCGGATGGCCTCTCCTCCCTGTCCGTTCCTCACTCATTAGTAGCCACTATATCCTTCAGCAGTGTGCCTCTGCCAGGCTGGCACCTCCGCCTCCCTGCCCTGCCCGCCACGTCAAGGCACCACTGCAGAATCACTCTGCATACAGAGAAGTGGCGGATGTGCCTCTGCCAGGCTGGCACCTTCGCCTCCCTGCCCTACCCACCACGTCAAGGCACCCACCGCTGCAGAATTACTTTGCCTCCGGACAGTTTTCTGTGAGAAAACTCAGTGAGAGTGTCCTGCACTCCTCATGAGTACGTTGCCAGCGCAGCTCCTCACTACCACGACAAAGTCACAGCCAGGAGCCAACACACTACCCAAAAATTAGGATGAGATGAGAACACATAACACACCACACTTTGCTATTTTAATTACATCAAGAAAGTTAGGGGGGGGGAATCCACCCACTCCTAACCCTTGCTTTAGAAGGACTTGTCATGACCCACTATTCAGGGCTGGAAAAGGAGATGGGTGCAGAAGTGATGCAGACACTATCTGTGTTCAATAGATTGTGCACATGATTTGTGCAAGAGGCACTTTTCCAAGTGGTGTTCCTCTTCTATTTAGAAGGGGGAGGGTAACAGTTCCTCTTCACCCCAGCAGTGTCTTTTCTAGTGGCTGCTGCTGCTGGTGTTCTGCCTTTTTTTTATTTTATTGGGAAAGAGAGCCAATTTAACTTTATTTTTTTTTCCTGTAAACCACTTTGTGAACTTTTTGTTGAAAAGTGGTATATAAATACTGTTTGCTTGCTTATTTAATTTGAAGATGCTATTTTCCTGCTGTGTGGGCGTGGCCTGACGTTGTGACATTGATGGCGGTGGCGTGGCTTTCAGCACCCCCAATGTTGAAATCAAGTCAGCGCCCATGGACATAGCTGTGCCAATGGGGCATGTGCTGCATCCTGCAGCTGGGGGGTGGGCAGCCATGGAAGCCTCCTCAAGGTAAGGGAATGTTTACTCACTTCAGAGCTGCATTGCCCTTACCCCCATGCTAGAAAGTTGGTTAGGATTGTGCCAAAAATCAAGTTGGTACAATCACTGTTTTAAAACCTATTGGCTTCCTGTTCTAGTTTGCTGCATATTTGCAAAACACAGTTTGTGAATTAAAACATTACACAAAACAATATTACAGTGTTTAAACTGTGTTTTTCATGTGATGTCAGAATGGAAACCAAAGGCTTTAATCCAGTATACAGCTTGCTAAGATGTATTGGCTTTGAGGAGATTTAGGGCGCAATCCTAACCAACTTTCCAGCACCGGAGTAAGGGCAATACAGCTCTGAGGGAAAGGAACAAACATTCCCTTACCTTGTGTGACTACTACTTCACTGCAGAATGCAGCACATTGGTGCAACTATGTCAGTGGAAAATTGGTTAGGATTGTGCCCTTAAGTAGCCTAACACTATGTAGAACAGCAGATATAGGCATTCATATTAAATCTTCTGGGCAGCCCAATCCTATCCCCCACAGGCCTAGTTAAAGTGGTAGCACTGAGCACACACACTGTGCTATGGTGGGGTAGGTTTCAACAGATGGCCAGGGAGAAGTAAGTAAAAATAGTTTTTACTCACCTCCCTGCAAGCTGCCTGGCCGTCAATGTGTCTACCGAACCCATGCCAGCTATTTACCTAGTGTAAGTCCAAGGAAAGTCAGGAAGCACATTAGGCTGAGAAAAAGGAGGTAGGATCTTGACTGCTGTTATCTACCCCCATCCACCCCCCTCTACCTTGCCTGCCCTGATCCCCACCTGATCCTCCCCTGAGCCACACCTAAAGTCACCTTACCTGCTCTGGCACAGCCTAGGTGAGCCCATTTAACAAAAACAGAAGCTACAATTTTACATTCCCCCACAAGCATTTTAAATAAAGTCTGGGCAGTGGCATACAAAATTGTGTTACTGGCAAAAGATCGGTTGCCACAAACAGGAACCATCACTAGGAAAGAAGAAAGGTTGCTTCCCCAAGAAATGGTAGTCATGTCTACTGATCGCAATTACTGCCTTAAGTGGTATGTCATCAGAGAACTGAATCATTCCAAACTTAAAAACACTGGTGTAAACAAACTTATGTTAGCCTGTCAAATATTTCACAGCAAAACAGTGACCAAATGTATCAGTAGGTGTACTGTAAACATAACTATCTTTTAAAAAGGAGTATGTGAATGTGTTGACACATTTTTAAAAAGACAGAAGAAATGTTAAAAGATTTCTAGCATCTACTGGGTACCAACCCCAGTGATGCATACAACTAAAATGGTGAAAAATTCATCAACTATACATTGACATATCTACTATAATATTAAGATTCTGTTCTTGACATATCTCATCTTCTACACTGCTTGTCCATTGCAATCACCTGTATAAAAAAACTTACTACTGGATACTAATAATCTCTAGTAATGGATATTAACTTCCTGGGGCATCGTGGGCTGTCTGCTGCCCCAGGGAGACTGTGCCTCTTATCTCCAAACAGTGACTGGAGGCTCAGCATGGCAAGAAGAGCTCCAACGCATGAAAACCATGCACTATGGAAAGCCCACCTGCCCTCCCTTTTTCTGAAGCTGTGTTTCGGGCCTCTGAACCCAGAAGTAACTGGTGATGACATCATTGCAAGTCACTTCCAGGTGCTGTACACTGGGGGAGTAGCAAGTCCCAACAGTTTGAGAACCACTGGTGTAAAAGTATTGAACTAAGATCTGGAAGATCCAGGTTCAAATGCCCACTCATCCATGAAACTTCCTGAATGTCCTCGGCCTCTCAGCCTATCCTAATTCACAGGGCTGGTGTGTGGATAAAAAGAGGGAAGCAACGGTATACACCACTGTGACCCCTTGGAGATAGAGCAGTATAAAAATGTAAATAAATACAGACAGTGTAGATTCAGAGCTGGGTTAACTATTCCCCACAAATCTGAACCCCAACTAAATTGTGACTTGCGTTAATTTCAATATTTGGGACTCCCTCTCTTCTCAAAGCAAAGGATGAACCAAAAATGTTTCTGGCACTCCAACTAATTACCAAAAACTAATTAAATAGTTGGGATATTTGTCACAGTGTTTCTTTCTGCATTTTCTAACATTTTTCGCCATGTGGTAAAAGTTAAATACCAGGAAAAAAAAACACCTGCTGTTTCATACAAGCAACAGACAAAAATCTCTTGTTTCTCAGTTTTGTATAGAGAATTTTGGAAACACTAGGGCTGCAAGGGCATACTTGTACGGTGTCAATGATTAGGAATACTCTAAAACAGTGGTCTTCAACCTTTTTAGTGCTGCGACCCCAATTAGTAAATAAATACCTAATGTAAGAGGCCGGAGACCCACTGCCAATCCCATCCCACAATCCAACCTGCCCTCATCGGTGCCCATCCCCTGCTCCCACCTACCCATTTCCCCCTATCTCATGGCATCTTTACAGCAACCCTGTGAGGTAGGCAGTCTGTGAAATAGAGCAGGGCCGGCCTTAGGAGCTGCAGGGGCAAGACAGTGACAAAAGCCTGTGCAGGATTATATCAATAAATCAGTTTTGATAAGGCAGTACCATTATTGGATTGGATCCAAGCCCTCTCTTGCCATGGGCTTTGAAGGGTTGCTGTGACCCCCTTGGGGTCTATAAGTGGGGTCTATAAGTATGGATGGATGGATGGATGGATTGGGGTCCCAACCCACAGGGTGAAGAACACTGCTCTAAAATATAGGCTGAACTTTGTACACAAGCATATGTGCAATATATGTGATAACATTTAAATGAAACTCATATGTTTAGGGATTGCAGCTAATATGTCAGAGCTGATTTTTCCCCCATCATCATATTTCTTCCACTGAATCAAAGTTTCCATTTACATCAACAAATTCTCTAATTTCTACAGGAGGGAGTGTGGCACAAACAAAGACCATAAATGATTATTACAACTGCGCAGCCATTTCCTGGAACTAGTGTCATTAAAAACTCAGACTAACTTATTCAGAATCATTGCAAACTGAATACGAAACTACAAAGAGCCAGCAACAAAAATGCCTGGCATTCTTAGAAGTAACCTGATGTTTAGGTGTCCTATATTTGTAGTAGGCAGAACGGTATGCGAAACATTTTGCTTTGCTTTGTTTTACGCTGCTTGCAAGCCACCCAAAACCCTGGAGATGGGGCGGGGTAGGAAGAGAAATTAAAACCAGTTCCTCCAGAGAGCAGCAGGCAAGGGGGTACAAGAATCAATTGCATCTCCTCTGCCAACACCTGTTTTCAACCTATTGTCATCTCACGGCACACTGACAAGGAGCTAAAACTGTCAAGGCATACCATTAGGTTTTTTTTTGACACTTGATAAGGCACACCGTTCTGGTGGGGGCTCACATCCCTCCATGGCCCTACTAACAAATGATCCTCCCCAAACTCCTGTGGCGCACCTGTGGACCATTCGTGGCACACCAATGTGCCACGGCGCACTGGTTGAAAACTGCTGTGCCGAGAGGACTGCAAGGGGGGAGGGAAGAGGGATGCTGGGCTTGGGAGAGGTGACCACTGTACTTGGCCATGGTGGTCCTGGAAGGTTCCATGAAGGCGGGGGGTTGTTGTTAGGAAAGGTGCCCACCCATCATGATGGTGAGGAAGGGAGGGTCAGGTGGGTCCCATCCAGGGTGGGGGAGGAAGAGTTGAAACACCGTCATTGAGCACCCCCCATCCACTTTCCAGACCCCTCCCCCCTCACAGCTTTCGCGCCTTCTTCTCCCCCCTCCCTTCGCCTCAGGCCTCCCACAGCCCTACCTGGGCAATGGCGGCGAGGCGGGCGCCAGCCAGCAGCAGCAGCAGCAGCAGCCGCGGCTCCCCATCCTAGATGCCGGGTCCGGCTTGCGTGGCCCGCCCCTCGCAGGAAAGAACCCGCCAGGCGGCGGCGGCGGCTCTTCGGGGTCGAGAAATGCCGCCTCCGCCCACACTGAGCAGGCGCGGCCGGCAGGAACCAGCGCGCGGTGGAGGAGGAGGGCGGGGAGCCCCCGGCTGTGGTGATGTGGCCCGTCGTCACTCAGGCGCCTCTGAGGGGAAGCCCCGCCGAAAGGAGGAGGAGGCTGCTGCTGCTCCCCCCTCAGGCGTCCACGGCATCCCCGCGCCCGATATAAGGGCGTGGGGTGAGCATCTCGGCGCACTGGCAGGCGCGAAGCGCACACACGCGTGTCTGCGTGCACGCAACAAACGTAACGTCCGAGCGTCAGCGCGAGACGGGAAGCGCATCTTCGCCAGAATCCCAGGGACAGAGGCAGTGACCAAAACCCAGGGGGTGGGCAGCTTCAGATTCTGAAACTGAAGTTCAGACTAGTATTATCGGCCACACATGATTTTGAGCTGCTTGCTGGGGGGGGGGGCACATAACACACTTGTCTTAAATCTAAACAATGCCATTATTTCTTCTTAACTTTAATTTCCCCTTATTTGCAATTTCTGGGCCTCACGCTTGCTGATGTCGGTAGACACCTTGTGTACTGAAAAGACACAGTAAAAAAAATACTAAAAAGAAATACAGTTTACAAAAAAGTTATTCAAAAAGGCTGATGTCCTTATTATATTTTTCATCCCTTGATAATTCTTTCAGCAATTGGTAATCCTGCAATATCCCCAACTATGGAAGTGAAATATAGAGGAAAAGGAGACATCAAGCCTTATTGTAGGTACATCAAATCATTGGTTTAAAAAGAAGGGGGGAAAAATTGGGCTGAGAGGCAGATTTCCATCAACCAAGAACAGAAAGGAAACAATAGGAATCTGCAGAATAATACAGGTAGATTATCTAGACATCCAAAATCCAGACATTTTTGTCCAAAATATTTAAACAATTTTACATTTAAAAAATGTTTATCTGTAGTGTGAGCACTAGACAGCCTTGTGTTCATTCCCATGTATAGTGCAGGTACAGGCTGTAAGTTCTGTTATCTGCTCTGTGGCGTGTACCTGTACAGACATTGTTGAAAAATGTCAGAGGCCAGCAGACACCCATATAGGTAACAGTCAAAAGAGCACAAGGAAGCATTTCTCATTATATTTGTGCAATTAATCTGAAATCCAGATAAATCCCAAATTCAGGCACCTTCCCGTCTAAGCAGCCCCAATACTCAGCCTGTATTTAGCTTTGAAAAAGTAATCATTATGTAATGAGAATGCAAAACTGATAATATTCCTTCCAAAGCCCTAAGGAAAGATTCCAAGGGACAACCAAACTACACAGTAAATTTCTCCATACAAGGACAAAGTGAATTAGGAACACTTCCAGAAAGCTGTGTTTTAAATTACCTGAAATCCAAGAAGAGTGCCTTAAAATGCCAGCTTGTTGTCATATCTTTCTTCTTTCAGAGAGAGTTCAAATTAACTGACAAGCCATTTTTATTGTATGAGGAAGAGATGGACTAAAAAGAATGATGGAAGGCTTGAAGCATGACATGTTCCTTCTGAAAGGTCATTATACAAGGAGGAGGGAAGTGTGCACAACCTTCTTCCCTGGTTAGTTTGCTAATCACTCTGATGATCTCTTCCTGATTCTGTAACTGTCATACATTTCCAACTACAGTACTTATTTCTCATTAACTAAAAAGTGCAGGGGAGTGGAGCTGGGAGGAGGAACCTTTATTCTCTGGATTGAAAAACAACAGAAACAGCTGGGAAGCCAAGCAAGCACCAAATACGTATATGTCCTTGGCAGACGAAGAAGATGCATTAATTTCACTTATGAAAGCTTTATTGGCCACAAAAGACAAGAGTCAACAATTTTCATATATTTTAGAATTTGTGTAAAACACGCTTGCTTTGGTAACATTATCTGTCTTTGCTGAGCATAATATTCTTCCAGTGTTTCTTGGCTACATGAATTGGCCCTAATCCAGAGTTGCTTTGGTACAGCAATGTACTGTGCACTTGCTGCTGCTCAATTTGGGGTGAGGGCAGGAGTCAGCATTGTCAGTTCTGACAGTTCGGATTATGTGGGTTGGAGAAAAAGGATATTGGGGATCATTTCCCAGTACCCACACACATGTCCAGAACTAGCAGGTCTGTTGATGCTGGTGGTCGGTAGTGTGGGTGTAGCAAAGAAGAATTGCTCACAGGCCACACCACCAGTACCAGCACCAGGTAGCATTCCCCTCTCTCTTAGCAGCCATTTCTATGTCCTGTTGCAAATCCAGGACTGTAATACGTGCATGAAAAGCTGTTTCCATACATTGAACGTTACTGCGTGAATGTTGAAGCAACCCAATTTAGGACATTTTACATAATATTAATTCCAGGAAATTTTTCCAGTTCATGGGACATTTTCACTCTGCTGTGCGTGCCAACTGATGATATATTTCATGAATCTGACATATTCATGTTCGACGTATTCCACCAAAAGCTTGTGCTGCAATGATTTTTTTAATCTTTAAGGTGGTTCAAAACACTTATATTTTTCCTGCAGCACATAAACACCTCTCTGAAATGTGGTTACTTGATACTTCCATCAGATATTAACAGCCCAATCCTAAACTGCACTAGAGCAGGCAGGCTGGCAGGCCTGCACAGCTCAGTAGGCACCTCCCCTCCTCCCCTATGGGTTCCTCAAATCTGCACCCACAAAATTGCAGGCGCAGGTCCAAGGAAGCCGTGAAACTCGAATCAGGGCCGCGCAGCTTGGGGACAAGGCCTTGGATATGGCCCAACGGCCGCATCCCAAACCCACCTCCGTCCCCAGGCCAGGACCTGAGGACAAAAAGATTGATTGGATTTGAAAGATTGACTAAAAGATGTCCTCTGTTGTTTGAACCTGCCAGCTCCAATAGGCCTTTTCTCAGAGCGCAATCCAAAACTGAAGATAGGCCAGCATAAACTAAGCCAGCAAAGTTTGGCTGGCACAAGGGCCACCACAAAGCGTGTTTGGACTACTCTCAGAGTCAGGGAGGATGGCTCTCATCTGTGGGCTGTCCTCTCTGACTCCAAGTGTGGTCCAAACATACTTTACGGTGGCCCTTGTGCAGGCCAAATTTTGCTGGTTTAGTTTATGCCAGCCTAACTCAGTTTAGGATTGCACTTTCAGTCACAAGATTTCCATCTTGTGCATAGATGGATTGTGCATATGTGCAATAACACATAGAAGGCAATAAATGTCATGTATCACAACTGATATGAACTGGACTTTGTTAATATAGATGTGTATATTGCCCATCCCATTACCTAAATTATCCAATTGCTTTTACTGATTTCATAATATCATCAGCATATAATGCAATAAAAGTGTAGAGCAAGTTCTGTGCCAGCCTGAGTCAGCTACAACTGTGTGAGTAGCTGACAAGTAAATTAAGCGCCTTAAGGGAACATTTTTAATCTCAAAGGCATCTGCCAAAACTCTTACAATTAGCACAGGAAATGTTCAAAAATAGCATCTGACTAGTCATCTGAATTCAAGCACAGTGTGTATTTGTTTAATTTAATTTAGCACTACAAGTGTGTTTTCAATACCAAAGCTATTATATATGGACTATTATATAGCCAAAAATCCAGTAAGCTATCTTGCCTGTTGTGCATGGTTTCTCTCCCCTCCACCCCGCATGTCTAATTAGCTGAGTATTTGTGCACTTGGAAGAACATGCTGCATATTTCTTGGTCAAATATAATTTTAGATTTACAGCCCAATCTTATCCTTGCCCCCCCCCCCCGCGCCACCACTGGTGCAGCTGCATCAAAAACAGGTGTACAGTTTCCAATAGAAGGGAGGGGCATATTGGGAAGCTTCAAAGGGGAAAAGGGATTTAAATCCCCTCACACCTTGCTCGGCAATGGGTCAGCAATTTTACTGGCAGAAGTCCAAGGAGAGAAATGGGGTGGGGAGGCTGCCTGTGGAAGGGATCTGGTGTGCACCAATACCACCAGATGCACCTCTTCCTGCAGCTTCCCCTCTCCTGGCCCCCACCCATCACGGTTCCGCCCTCTTCCTTCCTCCCCCTCTGGTTTAACTGCTACAGGGGATAGACAGCAGTCCCCTGATGCGCTCAAGATGGCTCTAGCCTTCTCACTGGTGCTCAGGCAGTGCATTATATTACTAAGAGCTCATTTTAGGGCCTACTCTGTGGCAGTGTGGGCAATGAAGACAGCTTTTTTCCTCTACCACCACCACATCTGCACAAGACTGTCGAGTGGAGCTATTCCATATTGTTCCAAGGCCAACTCTATCTGGCCCCTCAGAGGTGCAGAGAAGAACACACTTCTTGCTCACTGTGACAAATTTGCAAAGCACTTCACAGATAAGATTGCTTGCGTCCAACCTGCCATGGACTCCACATTGTTATTTATTTGTCTCATCTGGCAGAAGGGCAAGAATTTTGCTTTCTAATAGTGCAATCCTAGATGTTTATTTACTCCTGCTAGGATAATCTTACTCCCAGATAAGTGTTTATAGGATTATGGCCTAAGTTTTTTTTATTTTTATGTGTTTGATTAATGTTTTTTCTCCAGAAGGAGAACCCCAATATGGCTTACAAAAAATAGCAACCTGCTCTATTCAGAGACCATTTAAAACTTGTAATGTTCATTGGTTGGCATCTCACTATCCATTTAGATTTGTGATTAGTGCACATCTAACGTTCATGGTGACGTGGTGGCGCAGCGGGTTAAACCGCTGCTGCTGGGCTTTCCAACCGGAAGGTTGGGAGTTCAAGACTGCGCAACGGAGTGAGCTCCCGTCGCTTGTCCCAGCTCCTGCCAACGTAGCAGTTCGAAAGCACATAGAAATGTGAGTAGATAAATAGGGACCACTTTGGTGGGAAGGGAACGGTGTACTGTGCGCTACGGCATAGAGTCATGCCGGCCACATGACCACGGAAGCTTGTCCTAGGACAAAACGCCGGCTCTACAGGCTTTCAAACGGAGATGGGCATCGCCCCCTGCAGTCGGTCACGACTAGACCATGCGGTCGTGGGGAAACCTTTACCTTGAACATTCATAAGTATATCTCGTTCTTTTTATTTTGTAGACAATAATGATTGTATTACTTTTTCTTTTTAAATACTGTACATATTGTGTACACTTTAGCTAAGTGTAACCATTTTCCTTTGAGATTCAGGAAACTGCCCCCGTCCTCTCTGGAGCCTGCTTGACCTGTTCAGGTTTCATTTCCTTTAAAGGGCCCTTAGGCTAAAAGTGTTATTGAGCAACTAAAGGGCTTTCAGCTGGAAAGGAACTTGCAGGCTGTCTACAGTCATAACATTGGCTGATCAGTGAGGCATGCCCAGCATGTTCTCTACAAACCACTCTTATCTTCAGGGTTGAGTCAAGGGAAAACCAGTTCTGCAACTTTGCATGTACAGACAGGCCTACTGTGTGTGTACTGACAGGCCAGTACCTGCAACGTTAGGAACCTACCTCCTTCTATTTCTGGCTGGAACACTTTTGCAATTATTTTTAAGACTGATTATACACTCACTTCTCATTTTACACTGGGGTTATGTTTTTGAAAAGCGGTACATATCTCAAAATGTTATGATTAAAAATATTGTTATCGTAAGACACAACTATGCTGCCAGCAAAAGTTCGGGAGCACACAAAAATTATTCCAATAATTTCCAAGTGTAAATTGGGCTTTGGTATTAATTAAAGAAACGTGTTTTTCCCAAAAAATGCCTAAATCAGACACATTTAAAACAAGAAGTGGGTGTACTTTACCCAAACTGATGAATGCACATTTAAATTGAATGCATATAATTGGCAAGCGTAATGCAACCACAACATCTAGACCATGTGTCAAACTAATTTCACATTGTGGACCGAATAGCTTTCATGACCCATGCTGAAGGCCAGGAGTGACATCATTAAGCAGGAAGTGACATCATTAAGCAGATGATGGCCAGAAATAAGTACTTTGTTCTCACATAGACACTCATTAGCTGTAATCGACAGAAGAGAAAATGTGCATATCTTTTTTCATAATTTCAAGATATGAGAGAGCCCAATTATAATGGGGGCTCGAGAAATTGCTTTCGGGAGCTGCACTTGACTTGCAGACCTTGTGTTAGACAGCCCTGATCTAAACAGTTGTGTGGACTGTTGCCATGTTGTTTCCTCAGCTTTTTCTTTCTCTTGAGGTTGGTCAGAGGGAGAGACAGCAGCTGGTGACCAGAGTGTAGCTGTGGCTTATGTGGGTTTATGAGAAGCTCCACCACCCACTGTACATGCTCTTCTGCTGTCAGGTTTTTCCTGGTAGCCATTTCAGCGGATGGGGGCTGGAGGGGTTTTCCTATTGGGAATGATGGAAGATTTCATCCTCCTATTGTTTGGAGGAACCATCAATGAGATAAAAGGCTATTATTGTTCTAACTATTTGTTGCCAACTGTACTGGAGACCTGTACAGGTGGAAAGTTAGGACATAAATATTGTAAATTATGTTTAGGTGAGAAAAGAAGCTCTAAAAATTTAAAAATGCACTTAAATCTGGAACTGTGCTTTCCCCTGGCTTCTGATCCCGTCTCAAACAGGCAGCGTGTGGACTACGGATAGACACAGGACAATAATTAAACAGTCTTCGTCGAGAAACGATGTATTATATGTCTATTCCGTGGGAGTCTCCGTGTAGATCGCGGAGCTCGAAAGCGCACATTTCGTCCAGATACTGTCAATTCGCCCTCCGCACTGCAGGTGGCGCCGTTTGGGTTCGCAAATCTGACACTCGCTCGTCTTTTACGCATGTTCCGGTTTCCCTGGAAGAGGCGCGTGTTGGATGCTCGACTCTAGGAGAAGGGACGGGGATGGCGGTGAATGGAAGCGCCGCTCGCCCCGCTGCATCCCGCGAGCTTCTCTCTGTGGGAGTCGGAGGGGGTAAGCGACCTTGGGTGGCTGCATTTGTTTAGGCACAATCCGATTTGCGGGGGTGTCTGCCCTGCCAAGTCAGGCGCGGGTGAGGAGGAGGAGCGCTCCAGTTTTTACTCCAGCGCTTTTACTTTGGATCCAGATTTTGCAAATATTCGCAGTTGCGGGGTGTTAATGAGAAGCCGCATAAAAACGGAAAGCTGCAGTAACGGGAGCACACGACTTTGTTAGAACCAGTCTAAAAATCCAGAAAGGAGTTTGTAATGTGTGAAACAGAAAAAGATGAATATTCTTCTTTTGCAAAACAAAGCACTAGTAGTAAAATCTGAGCGTGCCCATTCAGCTAATGCAAGGGTTCTCGTTTGCAGGCATTCATGACACACTGTTGCTGAATTCAAAGCATGCGAAGAAAGCGGCCACAAGGTTAGAGACAGTCCGGGTGCCAAGAAGCAGCCGTAAGTACTTTTCTTCTTGAAAGAGACTGTGTATTGAACTTGCAAAATTGGTCTTTGTACTCAACAGATCTTTTAAAATGCACCTTATAGTACTGAACTCAGGCAAATTAATGGGCACTCATTATTGCCCTCACTGGTATTGACCCAATCTGGGGGGGAGGGGTTTGACCCTTTTCATCTCCTGTTAGCTGAGCTAATATGTATATATTTGAAGAATTTATACTCCGCCTTTCCCATGCCAAAGCAAATGCCCAAGGTGGCTTACATGAGCGGGCTAGTCTAAACCACAATTTTTTTTCAATGGGGTTTTTACAAATTACAGTATTCTTGTGATCTGCCAATCCTCAGGCCCAGATGTTGCCTTCACAGTGTGGTTCTCTCCTTTGGCTGCCTGCCATCAAGCCTCAGCAGGCAATCGCAAGTCAAGCCTGGACAGGTCCTCAAAGTTGTATTCCCTTCTTTGCCGGGGCATATTAATAATATTAATAATAATGAGGCATATTTTTCATAAAATATTGCCTATCATCCGTAAGGTGCAATTATTTTGCCATATTGCCGTGTATGGAAAAGTTGTAGGGAAGTAGCATCCAATACAGTAATAGTTACTGATGTTGTACCCCTCCTGATATGAATTCCCATCTGTAACAAGTGTTTGGCCCAAGAGTTTTTAAATGATCTGCAGAGCAAAGTGCATCTCCACTATTCAAAACGGTTTGCTACATTCACTTCTCAGTTGGGATATAAAGACAAGCTGAATAAAATCATCCATAGAAATGTATTCTTAACTGCACAAAAACTCTTTCATCTGTCAGTTTTGGATCGGGTACAGAACTTTCTACCACAGATGGCTGAGGCGAATGACGAACTAAGAAGAGGAATGGAGAGCATTCCAGTTACAGAGTTTGATATTGAACATGTTGATGATTCAGTCGAAAACGTTATTGAAATGGTGAGTGGCTTGTTTGCATTAGCCTTGCTTCAGGCATTTTGCTCATGTATACAGTGTGGAAAAGGGAGGTTTCCTCCTTTTACTTCTCCTTGCTCTCCCCTTCTTTAATAGTATCCAGGTAATTTGAAAACTACTTAGAGCTGATGGGTTTATGAAGGTCCTGTTACCTGGACAGACAATGTTATTCGGCATAAACAAAATCTCTCGTGAACTTGACCAGTTAATGATTGAACTATGTTTCTATTGTGTAATTAAATAACAATGTCAGTGTGTTCACCCAAATATAAGTGGAGCCATTATGGATCATCAAAGGCACATCTAGTTCAACAATAAGCTTTAACAAAAACTGGCTAGAGGCCTTAATGCCCACTTGTAAGCTTCCTGGAAGCAATAATCTTCCACTCTTTGCCGTCAGTATCTAATGCGATGATACTGCTTCTGGAAATGGAAGGTTCCATTTCACTGCTCTGCGTAATAGCAGATGATGATTCTATCCTTCATTAATTTTTGTTCCCCACCCCCAGTCCTGTGATCTAGTGGCAATGAATTTGGTCATTCCAAGATTTATGCAGTTGGCCAAGAAAAGGCAGGAATTGCCTAGTTTCGGAATCTCTGTTTTGCATTTCAGGTGTCCCACCTTTATGCCCTACCCTTGTACTTCCATAATTGTGTGTGTGATTACAGAATGTGATCTGTTTTTGCAGAATGTGGCTCTGGTTGAACTGAGTGGCTCTGATACCGAGGAAGAGGATGCCATCTCGGAAGATGACTCGGATTGCGAGGACAGTTCTGAATGCGACGAAGTGACTGTGGACAACATTAAGTTTCCCAAACCACAAGGAGAAGAAGGCAGAATAGAAATTTTGGACAGTAAAACAAATGAGTAGCTGTATTTCATCTTCCTAGGAAGCTAGCTCATTCCATGTTGTCGTCTGCAGACCAGCTTCTGTCTGCACTTTAAATTGCTGTGAGGGATGCAAGATCTCTGTGCAAAATCAAGCCCCAACATGGAAGAGATTGATGACAACACTCAGTTTTCATCCAGAGGGCAACATGGATGGAAAAACAAGCTGAAACCTTGGAGAGAGACAGGAAATGACAATGTTAAGCGAAGTATCAAAACTTTAGGACTGGTTATAATTAGGGTTTTTCATCTTAAGGTTTGGACATTTACTCCCCACTCAGAGCAACTCCTAGGTTCTTAGTGTCCTGTACAAGCCATTAAAAATGCTTCTCTGTATACTGTATATACTGTATACAGTATTTCACATTGTATACTGTGAAACTGCTCACCATGTGGATTAGTCCAATTTTTGTGGAATTTTCCTAGCAGTATCTGCCACTATCTTGAATGTACACCTGGCATGAAACATGTAATGAGCAGCTATTACAATTTTAAGGCCACCTTCAGAGATGGGTCTGGTGTAAGAAAGAGAATGCACTATGTTGGCTTTGAAAGGGGAGGGGGAATAGTTAACAAAGAAGTATTTGGAGTGAGAAGAAACTCTAGCCTTATCTTTCATGCCTCTGAGTTGTAGAAGATGCAGAATCCTTAGGCAATGTTTAATTCAGCATATTTTTTTGATAAGGCATTTTACATTTATTCAGAACTATTCCCTAATTTATAAGGTGTGTTTAAAGTTGGTCTTTAAAATAAAATCTTATTTTAGTGAATAATTTTGAAGGTTTTGAATCGAATGCCAAAGATAAACTGGAAGAGAGATCCAAAGAGAAATGGGACACTGAGAAATGAAGGTTTATCTTTAGCATTCAATTTGAATAAAAATGTTTTGCAAGACAGATCAGGTACTCAGGCTGCATATTGAGGAAATAGCAACTATTTCCCAAAGCAGACATGTTGAAACAAATGCTTAAGAGAGCTGAAACCAAAGGGCAGCCCAATCCTGTGTTGGAGCAGGCAGGCCTGTGCTGCATCCTAACACAGGCTGGGAGACACCTAGAGCTCACCATGGGGCAAGGGGATTTTTCCCCTTGTTCCAAAGTAAGCCCCAGCCAGCCCTAACTCTTCCAGCAAAATCACTGGCGGAAATCAGGGCCGCCTGGCTCAGGGACGGGGGATAGGATCCAGCCGAATGGCCAGATCCTGACTCCACCCCCTCCCCAGGTTGGCCCATCCATGGGATTGCCCTCCCCAGCCCCAATCCAACTACCCCCCCATCCCAAACCCCCCAGCGGGTCTAACCCAGCCAGTGCGGGGCTGACTTACCTGTGGGTTCCCACGATGTTGCTGAGTTGAGGCAACTGCCTGTGCTGACCCAGCACCTTCTGTAGTTGTGCCCTGGGCTGATGCAAACCACATGCGTTGGCCCAAGGGCACGGTGGGATCGCACCCTTAGGTCTGCAGATAGTGTGTGAAAATAGGGTGGTCAGAAAAGTAAAGTAGCTCTATTCCAGCCATCTCTCTCCAAATTGCTGGGAGCTGCAGTTGGCATGATGCCACGATGTTGGTTTGGGCTAGGAAAAGCTGTGGAGGTTTGCAGGTAGCTGGGTCTGTATGCGTGATGGACAGATTGTATACTGTGCTTTACAATTTTGAAAACGCATTCAGGCACAAATTTGATTTTAATAATAGAATTGGCACTCACACTTCTACACAGATGTATGTTACCAACGTTGGTCACAGATTATAAAACATTTTGCTGTGGCTTCTACATGCATAGCTTAATATCAGTGTTGTGCTTAGTATAGCATACAAACCTTTTTAAGTGCACTTCCTTGAATTTATTTGCAATTTTTATGGTCAACTGGTGTTCTGTGCAGTTTAAAATAGTCTGGATTTTAAAGTAAGTCACCAAAAATACCAAAAGTTAAAATGGAAGCATAAGAGAACTTCCACATGTCCAACTTGAAGTGCCCCAATCAATACAAATAAATTTTTAAAAAGAAAATGGGATTTAAAAAATCTAACTGAAAAAGAGGAAAAACCTTGCAAGCTACAGGCAAAGTTGGACATTCCATTGTACATCTTCAGAACTCTACTGAAGCAATATGACAGAGAAGAAAAACTGATGGTGAAAAGGCTACTTGATACGATAACTGAGGGAGAGCAGGCAAAAAGAAAAAAATGGTAGGGAAGAGAGGGGGAAAAGAAGAGCAAACTAGTGTTGAAAAGATGAAAGAAGTTGTTGCAAAGCGGCCGAGAATGATTCAGCATTGGCTGAGCTTTCTATGGTAATCAGGAAACACAAGCTTTACCTGGCCCCCAATACAGCTCCTGCTTTTGTCCTGCCAACTGCAAAAGATTATTTCTCACCCTTGATCTCAAAAACAACGACCCAAAATCGAGAAGAGAGACTTTGCTTGAAGATCTGCACAAGGAGGTTTATGAAAAACAGGATATGCCCACTCTATTGATACTTTATATCTCCCAGCAGATTTGCAACTATCAGGAAGAAGCCCAAATACCCAGGCAATTTATCTTGTTTAATCTGCTTAATCTCTGCTTCAGGCAAACCAAGAATTCGCAGGATGCAAGAACGAGCTGCTAGCATCAGCTGAAAGAAGACTGAGAAGCAGATTAAGATGTCTCCAAATTTTGGATGTGCTGTTCAATATCTGATATAGTACATCATACTTAAGACTATTAACAGAGTCTCGTTGCTATTGAATCAATTCTGTGAAAGCTTCAAAGCTGTGAAAGCTTTTCAGATTGTTGAGATGGAGTCTCCAGTCTTGTTGATACTTGATCTTGCAATATTGATATAATAATAAAGCAATGAGTTTATCTGAATCTCCAGTGGATGCTGAAGCTTGTGCTGGAGTGGGAGAAGACGATGCAGATTTCCTTTTTTGGAAGCAAAATTGATCAAAATAGAACAGGTCTATACAGAATAGCAAGCTAATTAGGTGTTAACTTAATAGTAATCAAAAACAACTGTAGCTGGTTCAACATCCTGAGACCAAGATTATTAGAACAGAGAGAGAGTAACAAAAAGAGCTGCAATTAGAACGCCGTGTTGAATGCAAGTGTATGAAATCTGTCTGAATTGGTTCAAAGGTTCTGAAGCAACTACCAAACCACTTTTAAAAGTTGGTGCTGAATTGGTGAGTAAAAAAATACCTCTGAGGACCTAAAATTAATGGTTCAGCTCCCAGCTGGTAGATCCACATAATCCAATATTTGGCAACTGCTGAAGAGAGGATGTCTTATCCTTGCTGTGAACAGAAATATTTTTCATGTGTTCAGAGGGATGAAGTTCAGGCTTGTGTAGTAATGTGAGGAAAGTTCTCCGTGTAACATTTTTGCTGTACTTCATGCCTTGTGCTTGAAGTAACATCTGAAAGTTGAGCCCACTGGCAATGGAATTGTTTTGCCACAGAAGCTGAGATGATACTCAATACTCCACAGTTACAGCTTTTGTTCTGAGGTACTCATGCAGCGCTTCTTCACCTGAAGGAAACGGGAACGTTAAACAGTAGTTGCCTGCAAGACCCTGTTTCAGTTACTGCGATTAAAAGTTACACTGTAATACAGAACTCAAAGGCAAAACTTTTCCCCCCCCCATAAAATCAGAAATTGTTTTCAAGATATATGATTTCCGGGGAAAGGGCAATGCAGCTCTGAGGTAAGGGAACAAATATTTTTTGCCCCTGGGCCCAGGTATGATATGACCCCTGAACCCCCACCTCTCATGGGCCTTGTTGAGACAGGAAAAAATAAGATCCCAGGAAAGTTTCAGGCCGCCTCCTTTGCCCCCCTTTTCACCTCAGGCCTGGGTGCAACTTACCCGAGTATACCTCTCTCATGGTCCCTAAGCTCGCAGGCAGTGCCCTGAGATGGCTGACCTCTGCTAGTATCTACTGTAAATGCACTACTGAGGGGGAAAAGTATGTTTTCAAGGAAGCATTTCTGCTTTTCCTGGTCTTCTCCTTGAGCACTTCGGGACAATTTGAGAAACTGCTACAATTGGAGAGGGGCACTGAGGAAGAAACTGTACAAGTGTATGGTAACCAGCAAACGTAATTAAAAGTATGAAGGACCACTGTGAACACTTACTGCGTTTGAAAACCTTGGCTGAGGCTTTAAATGAGCTTCTAAGAAAAGGCACCTTACCCAAATCTTTTCCAAAGCCAGACTGTTTGAATCCACCAAATGGAGCTGCCACGTCAGTTTTGTTGTAAGTGTTAATAAAAACTGTTCCAGCTTCCAGTTTGTCGCTGACATAGAGAGCTTTGCTTATGTCTTTGGTGAAGACCCCTGAAGCCAAGCCATATTCAGTTCTGTTGGCTCGTTCTAACACCCCATCAACATCCCTACAACGAGAGAACCATTTAGGCAATGTAGAATGTCCCAGAGACCATAAATCTAGTCGGCCTGCATTGCTTTTCAATAACTGATTCCTGTTGTGCGATTTCCTTCCGATGTTCTTTTATTATCTGTATCAATGGTTAGAACGCTGCTTTTGCTCCTAAAGTTATCCATCGAAAGGCATCCTATGATATGAACATAGGAATACCCAAACTAGCTAGTTCAAATCATAGACTTTGGTTAACTTCATGCACAACCCTTGCAACAACAGCATTAATCAGATGACCAGAACAGGACATACCCATCTTTGAACTTGGAAATGACCATTACAGGGCCAAAAGATTCTTCATGCGCAATGTACATATGGTCTTCGACATCCGTAAATATGGTAGGTTCCATAAAGAAGCCTAATCAAAGAGAAGGTAGATGCTATTACCCACAAAATCTGAAACAATCTCAGGCATTTTCTGTCTTCCTTCCTTGGGGGCTACCATGCATCTCACTTCCTCACCATAGGTAAGTAGTACAAGTCACCTTGAGAATACCTTACCTTGGGCGCCAAGGCTCAGTCAGTTGGTTGATTTATGGCACAATCCTGACCAATTTTCCAGCACTGACAGCCATGCCAATGGGACATGTGCTGCATCCTGCAGTGAGGGGGGGGCAGTCACAGAGGTAGGGTAAGTCACAGAGGTAAGGTAAGGTGAGGTACCTTACCTCAAGGTAAGGGAGTGTTTGTTGCCTTACCTCAGAATGCATTGCCCTTACCCCAGTGCTGGAAAGTTGGTTAGGATTGTGCCCTTAATCAGCTCCATTTTCATAAATATCCAGATAGACAAGCTACGAAAGAGAAGCATTCACTTTTTGTTTTTAAGTGTTACATGCCGCAGCAGACAGCTTAGGAGAGGGCAAAGAACTGCTGTTCCAAGGTGTCACTTGCAACGAGCACTTTTTGTAAGGACTTGTAAGAACAATTAACAAATCTCTATATTGATCAAGACATGTTGCAACTCGGCTTTCCATTGTAGTTTACCTGGTCTACATACTTGTCTTCCTCCATACACTAGTGTAGCTCCTTCTTTCACTCCAGTTTCACAGTACTCCAGAAGCTTTTCCATATGTGCCTTATGGTTTTGTGGACCATGGTCTGTGGATCTGTCAAGTGGGTCACCAATTTTCATTTTCTGGGTTTCTTCCACCTACAGGGTAATCATATAGTCTGTGACAATGGCAGAGATCTCTTGGGGCAATAATGTCTTAGAGTGCAATCCTAAACTGGAGTAAGGGCACAATCCTAAACTGGAGTTAGACTGGCATAAGCTAAGATAGCAATGTTTGGCCAGCACAAGGGCCACCATATAGCATGTTTGGACTACTCTTAGAGTTAGGCTCACGTCTGTGTGTTGGCCTCTCTGACGTCAAGAGTGGTCCAAACATACTTTACAGTGCCCCTTGTGCTGGCCAAACTTTGCTGGCTTAGCTTATGCCCACCTAACTCAGTTTAGGATTGTGCCCTTATTCATAGCCAAACAAAGGCGGAGGAAGGGTATAGCCTGGGGTGGCGCAAGCCATGGGGCTGGGGGGGCGGTGGGGCGCCATTGCACTGAGTCCGTGGACGAACCCACGTGCTGTCTGGCCCACCCGCCCTCCCTGGCGTCTGTTCCGCTTCAAAATGGAGCTATTCCGGGCGCAGGGAGGCATGGCTGGGCAACACACAGGGGCTGGGCGACGTGCTGGGGATGCGGTTTCGTCGCCCTGCCATGTGCGTTCGTCCCTGTAGCCAAAGCAGTAATTTGTGCCATGATGGTTAAAATTAGTTGGCAAATAAAGGGAACTTGTCCTTCCCCATCTATTGTACTTGCCATAGAACTCTCATGGTAAGGAACAGCAGCACCTCTTCCTGGTAAGGACTTGCTATGCCCTTTGCCACTCTCAGAAAAGCTGCATGACCCTTTAGTGCCGTGGTCCCACTTGGACGTTGAAGCCACTGTAAGTGTTTGTGACGGCAGGGACTGGGGCGGAGGGTAGTGGTTTTGCCCCGACAGCGCTGCAGCAATTGCGGCGCTGCTGGGACCCAGGGGCATGACGACATACCTGGGGGCTGAGTGAAGCCTTCCCGAGGGTCCTGGAGGCTCTCAGCCCCGTTTGTGACCCTCCTCTTGCTGCAGTGAACTCCGTTTTGTTGTCTGAGCTCACTTTGTGATCGCCATGACTTTCAGGCCAACCACTCTCACCCTACATCTACCTGACAAGGTTGTAGTGAGGATAACATGGTGGAAAGGGGAAGAACCACAGATGCCATTCTGAGCTTCTTTGAAGAAAGGCAGGATACAATTCTGTGTAAATCAGAAACCTCAGAGCAAAACGTTAAGGGTTACAGCAGTGGCTCCCAAACATTTTCTATTGGCGGCTCTCTTGACCTACTGGGCCATTGGCCGCAGCTTCCTTTTAGGGCCAGAATCCTGTACGCTGTATAAGGTGGCAGGTTTTTTTGTAAGGATTCCATGGTTTCCCTGGCTGGTCCCAGGGAACCACAGTTAACAGCTGGGGAACGATGGATTACAGTATTACAGTGGAATGATGTTTAAAATGTCCCATTTTGATGTTCTTACCACTCTTCTAACAAATTCATCGTGAATTGATTCTTCCACGAAGAGTCTACCAGCCGCAATGCAGTTCTCCCCTTTGTTGAAGAAGACTGCCCCCATGCCCTGAATCAGAAGAAACAGAGCATTCCACACTTAACTCATGCCTTTTGCTGTTTTGAAGGATTTGTCCTTACCGTTTCTAACTATGCCATAAATGAGCCCATTAACATGCAGCTTCAATTATTGACAGGCATTTTGCCAAAGAACAATCTGTTCTTCTGGAGCAAGTGTTAGTCTCCTCACTCCATGCAGATCTTTACGTGGACACATGAGATTCTGGATTCAGTGAAAGGTGAATGATGCGAGGAAGCAGCAATTAGTAACTAGTTCTGTTGTGGGCCTCCAATCTGGCCTGCCAGTGGTTGATCCAAGGACTGCTAACCACCTGGTTGATTCCCAATGCTTCTGGTTCCCTTCTTTGTCCAGCAGGGCAAGCTAGTAGCGTCCGCACCAGCTGCTTTTCCTAAATTGTTCTGCCTCATACTCCTGATGGGGAATGGTCAGAGAAACAGCTCCCCCCCCCCAACATCTTGAATGTCATGAAACAACACATGAAATGAGCCTAAGTCAAAGGAAATGTACTTAAGGCTCAATCCTATCTAATTTTCCAGTGCTGATGAAGCCGCAATGCAGCCCTGGAGTTCCCTTGTTCCCTTACCTTGAGGAGACCTCCTTGACTGCCCTCCCCAATGCAATGCCCTATTGGCACGTCTGCATCAGCAATGGAAAGCTGAATAGGATTGGCCCCTCCTTGTACTTCCACACTAGCAGAGATGTAGCCTGTGTGACCTTGTAGCTGCTGGCTAATAGTCATATGTAAAGCTGCACAGATAATAGACTGCTCTCACAAGTCTCAGTAGAAGGCAGAGATCTTCAACCTTTTTCATCTCACGGCACATTGGCAAGGTGTTAAAATTGTCAAGGCACACCACCAGCTTTTTGACAATTGACAAGGCACATGGTGCTGGTGGTGGGGGCTCACCCTCTCCAATGGCCCTACTAACACATGACCCCCAAATTCCCACAGTACACCTGCAGACCATTTGTGGCACACCAATGTGCTGTGGCACAGTGATAGAGGGCCCAATCCTATCCAATTTTCCAGCACCAATGTAGCCACAATGCAGCCCTGATGTAAGGTAAGAAACATTCCCTTGCACTGATGTTACATGACTGTCCCGCCACTGCAGGATGCACTGCATGCCCTTTTGGCATCTCTGCACCAGCACTGGAAAACTGGATAGGATTTGGCCCTGAAAATGGGTGGTCTAAGGTGTGAAGAAGGCTGATGAGGAATTCCATTGAGCATCAGGAATGCTGGGACGACAGCAACTATGCTAACCCACTGAGCATCCCTCTCCAAGTGGGATGTGGTCGCTAACAATCCCATTGTTCTCTCTCATGCAATTCAGCAGCTTAATGCTCCTATGAAGCAGTGAATAGCAAACTGGTAAGTCCAGGAAGAAGCAAATAAGTGGTTAAGGGGAAAGTTTTCTTTTCACACCCAAAGGCTTCTGCAGAGGTTTCCTTTCAGTCTTTTATAGGTAAGAAACAGCACCGTGATTTATATCTGAGAGTAATGGTAATGGTGGGTAATGGTGCTTTTCTGTACAGCCGTGATGTAATCACAGACATTTAAAAGGCTCTGTGTGTTTTGCTTGAAAACTGACTCACCATCCTCACTGCTTTGTCCAGTTCACAGTCATTGAATATGATCAGTGGGGATTTTCCACCCAGTTCCAAAGAAACCTTCTTCAAGTTGCTGACTGCACAGCTACGGTAACAATTGCAATCAAATCATAATCAAGGCACGAAAGGCATTATATAAATAAAACAATTTGATTCAGTATATAACAATTCAATTTGATTGTGCCACCTGACTTGGCCTCATCTTGTTGCTTTGATTTTCAGATCTTTCCCATTGCATCAATTCCATGCATCCAGTTTCTAGGGATGCTCACATCACATGCTTCTGCCTGGCACACACACTGTTGAATGGGTGACTGTCAGCTCTGATAGCCTCTAAAGGACCTCTGAAACCAATTCCCTCCCACAACAGGGGATTCGGATTGTCGGAGCTGACTGTACAGGCTATCTAGCCGGACCAGGGAGATTCTCAGGTACAGTGACCAGAAAATGCCCAAATGTACAATATGCAGATAAAGCCCAATGTGCAAACATGGTTTGTTCATTGGTTTGGAAAGTAACCAACTTATCAGTTTTCCCTTACCAATGCAAACTGCTCAGAACAAGCAGAACTCATTAAAACAATTCACAAAACAAAATAGTAGAACATCCAATTACAACATTAACCCAACACAATATACAGTGGACTGCAACCTGTGCAGAGCTCAGCTTCCAGAAGTGGAAGGAGCACAGCTCTCATGCAAGAATTTGTCCATAAGCAGAATGCTGTTCCCACTTGGAGCTTCCAACCACAGCGTTGCCCCTTGAGCAACCATAGGCTATAACAAGCCATAACAAACAGCACCCAGAAATTGAGCTGCACCAGAAGTGCAGCATTGTTACATCATGCCTAAAAGGTGTATAGCTTGGGAGACTATGAGCTTCCACAGTGGGGATGTTCCACAGAACTGGCACCGCCACTGAAAAGGTCCTGTTTCTAGTCTAGGTAATCTTCCAGATACCCAGACCCTAAGCCAAGGGCAGCCCAGTCCTAAGCTACCTGGCTCCTGTAGGAGCAGCAGTGCCAAAATGGCTACCACTGTATCCAGTTGGAGCCACGGCAGACATCAGAGGCTCTTTGGGGGAAGGGGATGCTTGCCCCCTTCCCCTGGGTAATGGTGCAGGCCCTGCAATGGACCTTCTCAAGTTTGCACCAGCTATTTTGCTGGCACAGACTTGAGAACCTCTGTGCAGGATACAATGGTGGAGGCCACTGCCGGTCTCCCCCCTCCCCCGCATGCTCCTCCCCTCCCCCTGCCCAGTTCCGCCCTCCCCCTGTTCCAAAAGCTTACTGCTTACTGCCAGGTGGCTCCACACCAAACCCTACAAGCACTGGGGGTGGCACTTATGGCACTTTTGCGACGCCAGCGCCAGCAGTACAAGTGTACCACCAGCACCAAGGGGGTTAGGACTGGGCCCGAAAGCTTTAAAGGTAATTGAACCTGGAAGCAAATACATAAGCCATGAAGAAATGAGAAATAATGTTTCCAACAGGCCATCCCATGGCTTGCACTAGCCAATGGAACTGCAGGAAATACGTTACCTTTTCATGATCTGTTTCCCAATCGGTGTGGAGCCAGTGAACCCGAGCTTACGAATGTCTGGGTGTTCAGACAAGTGTTGTCCTACTAAACCACCTGTATGACATACATACAATGAAATACTGTGAACTTTTGTGGAACTGTGCCTTGGTTGTTTAAGCGTGCTGCTCTCCACCCCATACAACCTGTGCTTTGAACAGAAAAGAAAAACTGCTGTACCTGAACCAGGTAGAATATTTATTACACCTTTGGGGAATCCAGCTTTTGCAGAGAGCTCTGCAAACTTCAAGGCGGTCAGAGGAGTGACCTACAGTAAGTAAAAGCACACAGGTTAAACAGATGGTCTTCTGTTTCAGATGAATACACGCTGAAGGCTTGAAAATAATCCATTTTAGGGCCCAATTCTATCCAACTTTCCAGCATCGAAGCAGCCACAATGCAGCCCCAAGGTTACAAGGTGCTTACTCTGTTACTCTGTTCACTCATGTTGCTGTTGTGCCAAATTCCCTCGTCTGCAATCTGATGTTCACAGTAGACTAATTAGCTTCCCTTTTTACCATCAAAAACCAACGCAAAACACCCTAGGCTTATACAAGGCACCACAAAACCCCACCACCAAGGGAAGCCCCAAGGAAACAAGAGGAATGTCAGGTTTCAAGGCCCTTTTCATATTACCTGGGCTGGTTTCAGAACTAGGGTGTTGCCAGCAGCCAAACACGCTGCACTCTTCCATGCAAGCATCATCAGTGGGTAATTCCAGGGAATGACAATCGCACACACCCTTCAGATTAGGAAAAGAGATGATAAAAGGACAAAATTAGGTTTTCAAAGCAGGAAGGGAAGAGACTTGCTATCCAAGTTCAATAGGAGACTGCTTTCAATAGCAATAAGAACTAACCTTACCCTAAAGGTTCTTTCTTGGTGAAAGTTAAATTATGGTTTGGTCGTGCGTGGTTAATTGGGATGGTAGAACCCTAAATGAAAAAGGAAATTTTTAAGCCGTGTTAAAGATGCATCAATGATATGATCACATTTGTTTGAATGGCCATTACTGTTATATTTCTTCCTAAAAGCACTCTGAACACACAACTGCTGTTAAACACACATGACTACTGCTGTTCAGTATACTCTACTTGCACGCACGCACGCACGCGCACACACACACACACACACACACACACACACACACACACCATCATCATCATCATCATCATCCTTTGTATCTCTTTGCGGTGGCCATTTCTGCACACAAACATGTATAATAGTTGAGTAACATTCAATGAGTTTTCAGGACCAAACTCTATATGTTTAGTACATCATTGGTCCAAACATGCTTCAGTCTTCTTTAGTCTATGGCAGATGTAAGAGGCCTCAATTGGATTGGGACCATGGAATGTGGGGGGGGGGGAGGATTTTCAACTCTTTGCTACAGTCCCACTTGCATTGCTCTGTGGCTGCTATTCGTTCCAGGAGGAAAGCTCCCGTTTGTGCAAATGGGAGCATTTAATGGGACACATGTGCAAGCACATTCCACACAGCACTCAAAATAGCTATGTTAGGTGCACAGCAATTGCATGGTCCCAAGAAAAAAAGATACTGCAATGTGAGCATTAGGGAAATCAATCCATCAATCAACAGTATTTATATACTGCTTTTCAACACTAAGTTCACAAAGCGGTTTACAGGCAAATAGTAATAAAGTTAAATGGCTCCCTGTCCCAAAAGGGCTCACAATCTTAAAAAATGCAAAACACCACCAGCAACAGCCATTAGAAAATACACTGCAGAGGGGGGAAGAGGGACAATTACTCTCCCCCTGCTATTTGAGCTAGGACTTGAGCCCTACAGTGGAACTTGAATTTGCAATCTGAGGGATATCAGCTAAGGATTCAGCCTTTGCTCTGCCACCACACTCTGGTCAAAATTGGGAACTGCAAGGAGACCAGTCTTCCCAGTGCAAGTCATTCCCTTTTAGTCAGAGGCTTCTAGGTCCAGTTTACTAGCTCATCTGTCCTTGCCATAGGAAACGCAATTGGTTGAGCCAAGTCTGACAATGTAATATCCTTGGAGCAGAAGTAGTACTTTTAAAAGGTTGTGTCTTTTTCTTTTGCTATGAATGAATAACGAAAATGCATTTATTTCATTCTAAGCTGATTCTCTGGAAAGGACCTCCACATAAGCACAGAACCCCCTGTGTTCTCTAAATCTCAATGCCAACTCAAATATTAGCTTGCCTGTATTTTGTCACACCATCCAGCAAAGTATCGGAATGTTTGCACTGACATTCCTATGTGGGTCTTCAACGCTAGGGTGTAAACAGCTCCTGAATCAACAGCCTCAATGGTTGCCAATTCTTCTTGGTGTTCTTCCATCAGATCTGCAAGCCTTTAAACACATCATAGACACAAAAAAAATCAAAACATGAAATGGCATATTTTTTTTTTTGTAAATGGACATATTCAAAGAGCAACACTGATGCCCAAGAGAAGCTAGTTACACTGGAGTAGAAGCATAGCATAGACTGAATGAGATGACTCCAGTTTGCAATGTGAGGATTGGGCCCTTACATTCTCCTTCCATGACTGAGAGAGCAATTCTAAACTGGAGTTAGGCTGGCATAAACTAAGCCAGCAAAGTTTGGCCAGCACAAGGGCCACCATAAAGCATTTTTGGACTACTCTTTGAGTCAGGGAGGATGGCTCACGTCTGTGTGCTGGCCTCTCTGACTCCAAGAGTGGCCCAAACATACTTTACTGTGTCCCTTGTGCTGGACAAACTTTGCTGGCTTAGTTTATGCCGTCCTAACTCAGATTAGGATTGCGCCCTGAGTTGCATTTCCAACAACCAGAAAGTGCACCATGCTGGCAGAAGACAAGTTCCGCTGGACTAAGGACTAGGCCAGTGGTGGCGAACCTATGACACGTGTGTCAAAGCTGACACACCACAACGTTTGGGGTGACACACCAGCATTCACCAATGCATGACAAAAACTGAATTTGTTTCACTCATTTTTCATTTTGTAATCATTTGCTGTTTCTTTATATAATACATAGCACCACACATGATTAGACTGTATTTTTGTTTAAATAAATGAATATAAAGAATGGTTTCTCTTTGGTTTGGGAGGGGGATTGACGCACCAGCCGAGTCAAGTTAAGCATTTTAAGTTAAGCATTAAGCAAGTTAAGCCTAAGTTTTGACACACTACACCCAAAAGGTTCGCCATCACTGGACTAGGCCGTTTGTGTTCTTCTCTCCCTTTCTCCTGTTCACCTCCTCTATCTGTGACTTTCTATCCGTCTGTCCCACCTGCACCTGCTCTGGCTCTCCCCCCCCTCCTGAATTGCTGGCGGCTGCTTGTTTACTAGCATCCTCCCACCTGACAGCGCTGGGTGACAGCATCATTGTGTCATCGTTAGTTGGATTGCAGCGGGCTCCAGGAGGGGGGGGGAGGGAGGGGGAGAGAGAGAGAGAGAGAGAGAGAGAGAGAGAGAGAGAGAGAGAGACTTTATATATATTATTCAGTTGGAGCCTCCTGCAGTCTCCAGCTATATATTGTTAAATACATAGCATTGTTTATATACACATACAGTACACACACACACACACACACATTTCACATTGAAAGAATTACTAACCAACTGTATCACTATATTTGGATGTGTGGCCTATCATGATTTCTCAGAGACAACAAAGGTGATTTACAAGACACAAGCATTCAAAAATGTCATCTTATGAACCATGCCGCACCTGTACAACAGCCTCCCTCTTTCTCGTGCGTTCATCTTCCCCCATTCGCCATGCTCAAAGGCTTCCTTTGCTGCGGCCACTGCCTTGTCAACATCACTCACAGCAGCAAATGACACTTTGGCAATCACCTGTCACCAAAGGAAGGAAAAGGTAGCTCGGATTAAACCTTGCTATTAAAATTCGTCTCTCTTGTCTATTGATATGAACTTATTTTGCCCAGCAAAAAGGAGGAGGAGGAGGAAGGCAGTTAGTCACTGTCACCTATGGCAGCAGAGGACCAAATTTTCAGCCCAATCCATTAAATCAGGCACCACTGGGATGATGGACAAGGTCGTTTGCATACTAACTACTCAAATTTTACAGTCATGCACAAGCCAGATATGAAGGATTTAGAATGTTGCACAGGCTTACTCACTGATCCATCTGTGGGATTTATAGAGTCGTATGTTTTTCCATCTTCAGCATCCATAAACTGACCATTGATAAAACACTGATAAGGCATCTTCACAATCATATGGTTGACATCTTTTGAAACCTACCAGCAAAGCAAATCACAAGCCCCAGTTAGTTGTATGTGCACCATGAGTGAACACTGGCTTTCGATTGTTTCGGTACAAAACAAAGTAAGCATAGTATATGTATATCATGAATAGGAACTATATATTTACAGCTACTGAGGCTAGGATCAGAAAGCTAGAACTCTTTAAACAACCACCAGGGTTACTGCTTGGACCATTGTCCTGGCTGTAACGTATGGCATTCCTGAAGTTACTCCACCCACTAAGACTGACAACTGAAGTCAGGCTTCCTTGTCACATGGCAAGTGCCCATTTGATGGGGGATCAAGACCCAATTGATGGCCCCATGCCAACACACTCCTGAAGCCCAGTCCCGGAGTACAGCATTTATCTCTATCAACGAACGGCCTTTCTGGGGCAAGATCCCTCCTACGATCTTGAATGCTGGATGCCAACAAAAGAACAGCTTACATAGTCTATGATTAATTCTTCCTCCTTGTCTTCGCCCCTGTGTTTTCTGACAACCACTTGGATGAAATCTCCAAACTTAGGGGCCATGTAGACATCTTCGTTTTGTAGCTCAAGCCCACCACATTTTTGCTTGATCTCTTCAATCATCCTTGCGGATAAACAGGACACAGAAAAGCTAATAAGTTGGTCAAAATGATGAAATGAGTTGGTCAAAAATGAGCGGCAGAGCTTGCAGTAATATAATGCCAGATGAGACCGTATTGGCTCCTCAGGTTACCTGATGAAGACTACAGTAGAACCTCTGATGACTGGTAACAACATCAGCGATTAGCCAGGTCAAACACTAATTGGTACTTAATGTCATCAGAGTATCACCCAAAATATGGGCTGACTACACCCAAATATCAATGGCAGTAGTCGTCTAAGCCAACCGAGAGATCTGGACCATGGCAGTGCCTGTCACCCAATCCACAAACTGGAGCATCCCTAATCAGAAGGCCTCTAAGAGGTACAAGAAGGAAGAGTGGGAAGAGACAAGCAGGTAAACTTGGGCGGCATGGGGATCCAATGCACGATGGGCGGTCTTAGTGCAGAACTTTGCTTCAAGTCCTCCGGCAACTTTGCATCAGCATCACTGGCAATGGTGCTGAAGTGGCACCTGTAGGGCCACGAGAGACCCCTCTTGTTGTAAGGGAGATGACTTACCTAACAACTTCCATAGAGGACGCGCCAGATTTAAAGAAGTCAGTGGAATCTTCAATCACAGCCACGTTGCTTAAAATCCCCTTCCAAATGGACTGCAAGGGAGACAATGAAACAAAGACATCCACCAGCAAGGCTTATTAGCCCCAGTTTGTGCATTTCTGAATCAGGTCCACTGACGAGGCCCTTCTGCATGTCGTCCACTTTTTGAAGTGACCCAAGAGAAGACCTTCTCTGCGGTGGCATCCTGGTGATGGAATTCCTTGCCATCCTTGTGGCTCCAGCACTGCCACAGCGGAGGAAAACGTTTCTGTTTGGGATCCACATTCTGTCTCTTCTTAGTCATGCTGTTTACATGTGCTCTATGCTGTTTAATGTTTTGCTTGTTGGCAAATATAAATAATTCCACATTTTATTTATTTAGTTTTTGTACTTAAATTTATTTATTTATTGTTCTTTTTTTTTCTTAAATGTCATTAGCTGCCTTGAGCACCTTTCTTCTTTTAGAGCCAGACTGCAACCTACTGGACTGGGTGCATATGAACAAATAATGTATTTGTTGTGCTCTACTCATGCCAACTGGAGGAAGAGTCTCACTGGATCACTTGTTATTTGTAAGGGTTAGCCAGATGCAGTAACAACCCTAATCTCTCACAGTTTACTGTTTTAAATATTTTGGAAGTAAATTTTGAGTTTAGATTATATATATTTGAGCAGCAAATCCCTGAGTATTTTGTATACATTCATGATTGTCCCCAAAGAACACTTATGTTTCAGTAGCCTTGCATTCCTGTAAGTGGTTCAATATAGGTTCAATGTTTTTTTCTTTCATTGTTTTCTTTCATGTTCTAAAAACCCCAATGCCAGATTTAAATAAAAGTTTGGTTTACTTTGTGTTCTTCTTACAAGCCACAGGGCTCGTTTATGGAACTACCTTGACATCTTCTGCCATCTTTTTCTCCTCTTCAGTAAGTTCTACGGCAGACATCTCATCCGTTGAAAAATATTTGGATGCTGGGATCATCCTTCCATCTTCAAACTGTAGATTTCTTATCAGCAGCTAGAGAAAATGAGGTGCAGGCAAAAGCCGTTGAGAAGGTGGGGGAAATGGCCAAAAAAATAGCAGTTAGTATCTCATGCTAAACATTTGCTCCAACATTTCCCATTGGAAAGTAAGGCCTGGTTTTGCACAGCACAAATTTCATATAGAAAGGGAAATGTTCTCCTGATGCTCAGATGCTTACCATTTTTCCATCATTGCCAAAAAGGACCAACCCATTCTTAGTTACAAGACCAGGTTTTGCAGCTCCTTGTATTGCCAGTTCTTTGCCAGGGGGTGCAGAACCGTCAAGTAGTGATGACCCATAAAAAGTCACCATCTGTACAAGAAAGAAAAAAAGCAAGAAAATGAACTTTGAATTGACTCTAAATATTAGCTTAAACGACAGTGTGTTAATTGGGAAAAACATTAGGCATGGCCCAAAGGCCGTTTCAAAACTGTTTCAGGAGAAGGTAAAGGTTTTCCCACGACCGAATGGTCTAGTCGTGACCGACTATAGGGGGTGGTGCTCATCTCCTTTTCTAAGCCTGCAGAGGCGGCGTTTTGTCCTAGGACAAGCTTCCGTGGTCATGTGGCCAGCATGACTCTACGCCATAGCGCATGGAACACTGTTACCTTCCCACCGAAGTGGTCCCTATTTATCTACTGGCATTTTTAGGTGCTTTTGAACTGCTAGGTTGGCAGGAGCTGGGACAAGCAACAGGAGCTCACTCCGTCACGCAGTATCGAGCTCCCAATCTTCCGGTCAGAAAGCTCAGCAGCAGCGGTTTGACCCACTGCGCCACCACGTCCCTCTATTTCAGGAGAACTGGTACTTAATTTTATGAGTGTCATGAGCAACTTTTGTTATATGTTTATCCCACCTTTCCCCCAGCAAGCTCAAGGCAGCAAGCAGGAGTCACTCCACCCAGCCCCATGTTAACCGTCACACAACAACCCCAAGCTCACACTGGTGCAATCACAATAACCTGTGGGTGTAGATTGAAGTGGTCTTCAACCTTTTTTATGCCATGACCCCAATAAATAAATAAATTAATAAATAAAGTATGGGGACCCACCATTGACCCCGCCCATCTCGTATTTAAAATATGGGAAGATGGGATGCTGGAAAGAGGAGAGGTATGTGTTATTTTACTTGTGTCAAAGTTGTAATTAGGCGTTTTTCTTTCTTCCTGATTCACTTTGGTACTGGAAAATGGCTGAGAAATAACCCAACTATTGGCGGCATTCTCAGGAAAGCAGCAGACCCTGGAGTCAATGATGGCACTTCCAGTGGGTCCCAGGCAGATTGTCATTCTAAAAAGTGGGTCCCGGTGCTAAAAGTTTTGAGAACCACAGGTGCGGATGATGATTGTCTCAGCCATGTCATTATTATCAAGGGGAGAAAGAACACATTTGTAAATCTCAGTGATTACCTTGCCATCAATCGTTGCCCACGCTCCAGGTACTTTATCATGCCCTCTGATCCAGTTGTGCAAAGCTGCTGCTGGCTGATCCCAAGAAACCTAGGAAAGCAAGAAGCAGGAGCTGATTTGTCCCCCACCCCAATTTACACAAGTTCATACTGTCAATCCCTTTTAGCGTTAGTTAACCAGTCAATGCCTAGTGATGCAGACGATGGCAAACATTCATTGATCCATCAACACATCAAGCAGAAGATGGTGTGATTTAAAAGTTCAGAGGGGGAAGAGATCCTTCGAGCATGTTTTCAAATTGGAAACATAATACAGGAAGAACAACCTAACGTAAGAAGAGCCCCACTGGATCAGGCCAAAAGCCCATCTAGTCCAGCTTCCTATATCTCACTGTGGCCCACCAGATACCTCAGGGAGCACACAAGACAACAAGATACTTGCATCTCATTCCCACTCCCCTGCATCTGGCATTCTGAGGGGACTTCTAAAGTATGGAGGTTGCACTACCCATCGTGGCCTGTAGCCGCCTGAAATTGACTTCCAGAAATCTGTCCAGTCCCCTTTTAAAGGCACCTAGGCCAGACACCATCACTACCTACTGTGGCAAGGAGTTCCACAGATTAATTACCCGCTGGGTAAAAAATTATTTCCTATAATCTGTTCTCAATTTCCTGGAACATGAATGATAACAGAAAGGTTAAATTTGACAGGTATTTAATAAAGATTGGAGAGATTAGGAGAAGAAAGGGCTACAGACCATGTTGTAAAAAAAATGAAGCAACTATATATGAGACTTTTCAGTTATTACTAAGCCTTATTGGCAATGCAGGTTACAGCAGTTATTCAGTATTCTCCCTTTACCTTTTTACATTATTGGGCATTGATAATGTACTGATCAGGAGGACAGTATCATCTTATACAAGCAGTGAACCTTAGTCAAGTCTACTTCTGTACAAGTCTACTTCTCTCTTTTGTGGGGATGGGGCTTCATCCAAGGAGCTCAGAGCAGTGTATGTGGTCCCTTCCATCCTTTTGTTCTCACAACAACCCTGTAAGGTAGGTGAAGCTGAGAGAGAGTGATTGGTCCAAGGTCACCAAGGAAGCTTAATTGCTAAGCAGGGATCTGAACCCGGATTTTCCAGGGTCTAAGTCCAATTCCTGAATAACTACCCCGTCCTGGCTCTAAGGATCATGTTAAAATCATGCTAATCAATTCTCAACTTTTGTCCCTGACGTACCACTTTGCACGGTCCACTTAGCAGAGATGCCGCTGGAAGGAACTGACGATTACATCACTTCCGTGTTGGGAGGCCAGGCGCGGCTTGACAATCATGATAAGTGGTGACACCCCCCCTGAAGATGGCATCTGGGGTGCTGCACCCCCCACCCCATAGGTAGCTACGCCACTGTGTTCCAGACCCCACCGTGGATACCTGAAACCGTGGATACTGGGGACACCTTTTTAAAGATAGGGGAACATCAGTGGCTTTGCTGCAACACCCATTTCTTTGGGCACATGATGGTGCATTGTTGACAACAATACCTCTGCATTTTCTTTCTTCTGGATGCCTTCATATGTTGCCCCTTCTTCTGGCTGTGGTATACGAGGAGCTTTGCCATCCGCAATTAGCTGTACAGCTTCCACCTAAACCAGAAAAAGCAGCTTTGATTGCTCTAGCCCGCTAGGTTTGGCTATACAGCTTTTAAAATAACATAAGCAGGCACAGAATTCCAGCTCTAGAAGACAGTAGGCCTACAAACCATTTGGGGCTTTAACGTTAACTTGTGCACACCCCATAAGATATGTCAGAGAAATATCGTGCAAAACTGATCGATATTGAGGGCACAATCTTAATTGACTTTCCAGCACTGACATAGCTGTTCCAATGGGACAGATTCTGCATTCTGCAGTGGAATAGTTGTCACGGAGGCCTCCTCAAGGGAAGGGGCATCCTGTGCTGGATGTGAGCAGGCTGGAAGTCTCCCAGGCGTAAGGGGACATTCATCCCCTTACCTCAAGGAAAGCCCCATCCTGCTCAAATGGGACTTCTCAGAGCAGCGCCAGCTATTTAGGCTTGAGAAGCTCCGGGTCAGGCTTCCAAGCCCAGGAGGGGGAACAGGATTCGGTGGAGGAGCCTCCACCAGTCCCACCCACCTTCTGGGTTTGTCCCATCCCCATTCCGCCCTCCCCCTCCACTCCCTGCTCTCCCGCCACCCTCCCCATGTCCCTGCTCCGCTTAGCACTTACTCTGTCTCCCAACTGCGGCATTGAGGAGGCTGCATAGGCTTCCCCACCAGTGCCACTTACTTCCTGGGTGGCACAAACATGCTTTATGGCACATTTGGATCGCCCAGCCCTGTTGTTCTTCTTCTTGCTGTGCATTATTTGAAGCGGCACCCAGTTTTCCTTCCAAACTATTTGCCCTTCAGCCCAGATCATCAATCAATCAATCAATCAATCAATCAATCAATCAATCAATCAATCAATCACTAGTATTTATATACCGCTTTTCAACATAAAGTTCACAAAGCGGTTTACAGGCAAATAATAACATTAACGTTAAATGGCTCCCTGTCCCAAAAGGGCTCACAATCTAAAAGAATGGAGAACACCACCAGCAACAGCCACGAGAAAGACACTGTGCTGGGGCGAAAAGGGACAATTGCTCTCCCCCTGCTAAATATAAGAGGACACCACTTGAAAAAGTGCCTCTTGCCCAGTTAGCAGGGGTTAGCAGATCATCTTACCATAGACTTGATTCCTTCGGGGAAAAGAAACCGATTGTACAGGTCGTCCACTGTGTCGTTCAGGCCAACATCACAGTCCCGCTGCAAAAGGATGGGTCCAGTGTCCAGACCATCATCGGCCCAGAAAACGGTAAATCCTGCTTTTATGTCTCCTTGAATTAAAGTCCTGATAAACAGGCAAGGGATATGAACGGCTTAGCAAGCAGTATCTGACATTATGATAAAGCCATGAGCAAGTGCGGTGATCTCTTAGTGTCAAGAAGAAACCAGGCTCCATTTGTGAAACGGACCGTTCCCATACCCTGGAGTCATGTTTAGCACATGTTGCATGCACTCACATATATGATCTGGTATTTTTTGTCACCAGCAGAGTGGCTTTATGGTCACATTACGAGCCTTCTCTCTCAGTCGTGATGGTTGAGATTTTCCTGTCACTTGGGGCATTTAATTTGCCCCCCCCCCAATGGTAGAACCGTCATTGGCTCTTATCACTGCTCTGTGTTCCCACTACTTGCTGGAACTCCTCTAAGGGCAGCAAGTGGTTGCTCCCCCGCACAATGGATCCTTAACTCACTACTCTCCTGGCTCCAGTCCCTTCCATCTTATTAATGGATGCTCAACTAGGTCTTTGTGAAGCCAACTCACCAATTTATTGCAGATGCTCCTCTGTGGCGGGGAAGAATTGAGGGATGGTAGATAATAGAACCAAGCTTTGGTCCATTGATAACATCCATGGGTATGAATTGTGAACAGAATGGAAGAACATTCAGCTCGGCTCCCACTGAGTTATAGGCCTCGATCACTTCCTGGATAGGTTTGCCCTTCACTCTCCACCTTGGGAATTTAAACACAGGGGTGCCATCTTTTTCTGCAGCCGATGCTGGGAAATAAAGAGAATATAATGCTTGCAAATGTTTGTGTTGGCTGCAAAAAGTGAATACAAGATACATAAGAGCACATCAGGGTTCTTCCTAATGGTATCTAGCAGGGTGTCACTTCAGTGTTTGCTTTGGCATGCTGGGAATCCTTGGAGCCAATGGAACATTTTCCCTTCAGAGGAAATAGCAGCTGTGGAGGCCCATTCCAGGTTGGGACAGTGGCAGGAGCAAAGGGTTAAAGGCCTCCTCCTTGACAACCTGGTTCAACAGTTCAGACTGGAGAGGGATTGTACTTAGCAATAACTGCACTCAAGCACCATTTGCCTGTTTGTGGAACATGAAGATTAACCATTGCAAAGCTTATTACAATGCTGCTGGAACAGGGCAGGAATGAGCTTGGTAATTCAGTGTCATGTGATGTCGCTGGGATTCAGGGCTGGTCCATCCATGAGGCCCATTGAACCAACTGCCTCAGGCAGCAGAGAGTACCCATCCCTGCCTGCTTGCTTCCAGTGCTTCTACTTCTCCTGTCACTCTCTGGATTGGAAAAGGAAGAGGAGGGCAGAGAGGAAGGGCAAATGTGGAGGGGAGGGAGTACTGAGAGCATTGGTGAGTGGGAAGAGCATCGTTGAGCAAGAAGGGGGCAGAATGCGGCATTCTGCCTCTGGCTTCAGGAGATCTTGAGCCAGCCCTGCTGTAATGGATTGGCTGATTCTTCTCAGCTCATGGCAGCCTGGTGCCTGGTGAAGCAATGATATGACTAGTTCACAACAAACTAAGCTTCAATGCATAGCCACATCTATGCATGCTATACTGACACCACGTGCAATTGGCCCTGCTATAAATATGGCACTTATTATAGAACATACCCAAAGGGTCGGCCTTTCCATTTTTGTCCGGAACGGTGAACACTCCCACGACTTTGTGGCCTTCTTTTTGCAAGTGCCTGTAGACTTCTTGTCCAAAAAGGCTCTGGCCTATTAAAGCTAGCTTTAGCTTGTTGTGGTAATGAACCTGTTAGCAGGAGTAAAAGCAAAATATAGTTCAGAAAACCTGATAGCTGGCTTCCCTGTAAATTGGGCAGTCCTCCTAACCTGGGCACAATCCTAACCTGGAGTTAGGCTGGCACAAGTCCCTTGTGCTGGCTCAGGAGTGTCACAAACACATAGGAAAACGTTTGTTTACTGTACCCCAGATTGGGGGTGCAATCCTAACCCACTTTCCAGCACTGGGTAAGGGCAATGCAGCTCCGAGGTAAGGGAACAAACATTCCCTTACCTTGAGGAGGCCTGCGTGACTACTACCCCGCTGCAGGATGCAGCACATGCCCCCCACTGGCACAATTATGTCAGTGCTGGAAAGTTGGGTAGGATTGCACCCTGGGAGAGAGGGACGGGTGTTCAGTAGGTTTCATTATTTACACTTGCATTTAATAAAGTTAAACCTCAACCTCAGTCTGGTGTCTTCCTTAGGGGTGGTGCAAGTGTAATGCGCTACCTCAGAATGCCAGATGCAGGAGATTGGCAACGGGATACAGATATACAGGTATTGTGTGCTCCCTGAGGCATCCGCTCAGCCACTGTGAGATACAGAAGCTGGACTAAATGGCCTGATCCAGCAGGGCATTTTCTTATTATATGTTCTTTTTTCTTTAGCAACCCCCCCCCCCGGAATGCCACTGTCCACTCCTGACTAGACATTGTTTGCCACAGTATACAGGTTCTGGGACTACTTCACAGTCAAAAAAGCAACTAGATTATTTTGACAGAGTTTTCTTCTAGCCACAAAGCTTAGGGTCCAAATGCAAAGCAGCGAGTAACGCCCCTCCCCATCCATTTATAGCAAGTAACAAAACCCCTCCCTATCCATATGCAACATGCGGCCGTCTCATATTTAGCATTGCTGATTCTGTTCCAAAGAGCTCAGATTAAACTCTCCTTCACGCTAGAGCAGACTGGTGACATGGAATTTTCATGCAGCAGCTGAAAGTGTACGGGGCAGTGTTGTCTAACACCAGTGAGCAATCCAGGCTTCAGCAGAGCCACAGCCAGCTTGTTGAGCCTGGGAACTGAACTGTCCAGGGTGAACTGCTGAACTGCACTTAAAGGGAGAATGCAAATCTCTTCCGCATAATAGTGGAAAGCAGAGCAAAGATGCATTTCGACCACATTCCTGCATGTCAGGTTTAAATGACAATATCTCATTGACCAGAGAAAACAGATGGTGGGGTAATCCTGTTGCTGGGTAAGAGGGGCCTTGGGTGGGTCTTCATGACATGCAAACATAGATTTTAAAAAGCAAACCAATAAAAGCAACTCACATCAAAAGCAGAAGAGATGCAGGTCATGCTGGAATCATCTGAGCATAGATGCAGGTGTGTGCTGTGCATGCACCTTAATGTGTAGAAAGCCCCAAAGAACAACCATCCCATCAGGTGAGTCATGTCTTTTTGATTTTACCCCATTTTCATTCATTCATTCATTCATTCATTCATTCCTCTTCCAAAAGGTACAGCTCAAGAGATCATGAATGTCCAAAGTGCAGTGATTTGGGGGAAGAATGACAGCACAATCCTATGCGTGTCTACTGGGGAGTAAGATCCATTAAATTCAATGGAACTTCCTCCCAAGTAAGTATGTGTAGGATTGCAACGATTGCAGGTCATTCAGATTCGAAGCAGATTCCCGAAGGGAATTGACACTGCTTGAGGATACCAGCTTTACAGTAGCACCAGCTCCCAAACAGACGACAAGTAAAATAGATACAAGGTGTAGTATTACCTGTTCTTACTATTGCTAATGCTCTCTTCATTGGGAGCAACCCATGTCCATTCTAAATTCCTCTTAGAGCTACTTGCACTGCAACCAAAATGCAGGGAGTACCTGTTTGCAAAGAATCTTTCCAGCGCCAGCCCCTCCGTGGCTCATGGAGGGGGGGGGGCAGCATCCCTGCGGTCTGATCTCGGGCATATACTCACTGTGGCCGTGGAGAATGTCCTGAGCAAGCGGTTGGTTCTCGAGAGCATTTTGTACTCTTGGCCCGAACGGCTTCAGCAGCGATTTCCAGCAGAGCAGCAGCAGCAGCGTCTCGTCTGATGCAACCCGGGCAGGCTGACTTTGGCTCCCTGCCAGGCGTCAGCATTCTCCGCGGTCGCGCGCAAACGGCGCGCCTGCCAGCTCAGCTTTCCCCAGGCAGTGCTTAACTGCGAAAAATGAGGGAGGGAGACGGACAATTGGGGGGCGGGGGCGGGAGGGGCCGACGCCCCCCCCCAGCTCTTCTTCCCATCACTGCACCACTGTGTGACTCGTCACGTAAAGAGCGCTTGTCTTTATTATGGTCCATCAGTACAGGCATGCCCCGGTATCCGTTGATTCGGTATCCTTGGTTTCAGTTATCCATGGATACTGGGATGCCTATTAAAAAATAGGGGAACATTAAACAAATCTTTTTACTTTGTTGCAGCAAAACCACTGATGGTCCCCCTCTTTAAAAAGGCACCCCCAGTATCCACTGTGGGGTCCAGAACCCAGCGGATACCGGGGCATGTCTGTATATCTTAGATCAGCGTCCCATGGCCCATGGGGTCACCCTTTAGTGCAATCCTATGCATGCCTACTCACAAAACTCAATTGAGACATACACCCGGGCACACATGTGAGTGGGGGGGGTCAGGGATGGGACATATAAACACCGGGGCACACATGGGAGTGTGTGTGGGGGTCAGGGATGGGACATATAAACATCCGGGCACACATGAGAGTGGGGGGGGCAGGGATGGGACATATAAATGGGCCATCTGTATGCCTGGTGCGTGGGGGGGGGGTCAGTGATGGCACCTATAAACACCCGAGCGAAGCCGGGTACATAAAAGCTAGTATATAAATAAAGTATGAGACTGGGGAAACCATTGTTGATCCGCCCCCTCCCAGGATCCTATCTGCCCACTCCACCCCCCTTACTGCCCACTGCCTGTTCCCAGCACTGTTCACTGTAACAAAATATTCTTATTAGAGAGAACAGGCAAAGCCCCTGAGCCCTGAATGGCTCTGGAGGTGAGGGGGAGACAGTGTTACACAGGAGCTGAGGCTCCTGCAACTCCTAATGTCCCCCCCCCATAGGAATGCGACTGATTGGGAGCACTAATGTGAAATTCTTTTTACACCTTTCTTTTTATTTCTGGAATCTAACATGCAAGACATCGTTTGCCCCCCTCCCTGAAATGCACTTTGCCCCTTCCCTCTCCCCCACAATATTTTTTCAGTACCCCTTGCCTGGGTACAGAATTCTGTACCGAATCTGGGCCTGGGTCCTCATCACACATGGTGCCTCGGACTTTCATGGTTAGCTGCTTTGGAGTTTCCTGTTTGACACCTTTCCTTTCCTTTCCACCAGGATTGCCTGCTTCTCTCTGGCGAAGGCAGACATTCAGCAAGCATAGTTATTTTTGGCATAAGTTCCCATGAGAAGGTTCCATTGAAAAGCCCCCCCCATCCCTCACACTGTAGTAGAAAGAGAGCTAATGTGGTCTAGTGGTTGGAGCAGGCACTGCCGGCCCAGCCAAGAAGCCTCTTGATGAGACTTGCATCAGGGTGGGTAGCAGTGGTTTAAAGGTAAAGGTTTCCCCACGACCGAATGGTCTAGTCGTGACCGACTGTAGGGGGCGGTGCTCATCTCCGTTTCAATGCCTGTAGAGCCGGCGTTTTTGTCCGATCATGTGGCCGGCATGACTCTACGCCTTAACGCACAGAATGCCGTTCCCTTCCCACCAAAGTGGTCCCTATTTATCTACTTGCATTTTAGGTGCTTTCGAACTGCTAGGTTGGCAGGAGCTGGGACAAGCAACGGGAGCTCACTCCGTCACGCAGTCTCGAACTCCCAACCTTGCGGTCAAAAGCCCAGCAACAGCGGATTAACTCGCTGCGCCAGCACGTCCCTATGGTTTGGGATGCTCCTAATCCCAGTTCTGCCACTGCCTCTCTCCAGCCTGCCCCAGGCACCAGCTGCATTGAACCACTTCTTGCTCGAGTCGGGGGTGGGTGGGAGCTGATACAAGTACATCACTCTTATCTGGACACCCAGATGATTCCAAAATCTAGAAACCTTTTTCCAAGACCTTTTTTTTTTAAAAAGAAGACTTTCTGTAGTGTGAAAACTAGACAGTCTTGTGCTCATTCCCATGCACAATGCACGTACAGGATGCACGTTCTCTGCTCCGTGGTGTGCACCTGTACAGACATTGATGAAAAATGTCAAAGAGGCCAGCAGACACCAAATGGGTAACAGTGAAAAGAGCAAGAGGAAGCATCTCTCATTATATTTATGCAATTATTCCAAAATCCATAAAAATCCAAAATCCAGACACCTTCCCATCCTAGCAGCCAACCTGAGTTAATAGGGTCCACGCAAATGAAGGCACTCCTTTGTTCATACAGTCCCTTCAAGTAAAACCAGAAGCCCTGGACTTCTGGGTTCTAGAAAACCACAGCAGGAACAAGCTAAGGGCCTTTTTTTGTCCCCTGTAAAGTGCTGCTGCACCACTACATATCTTTTTCCTCCTGCTGAATGAAGGGCAGCTGGGCTGGGGCACTTTTGCAGGGGGGAGGAGCCTGTTGCAGCTGTTTTCCCCAGCTCTCCATATAATAAGAGCAGGAGCCCTGGCAGCTGAATGTCTGATAGGCAGGTTCAAGTCCCAATTCAACCATGAAGCTTACTGGATGATCTTGGGCCAGGCACTTTTTTTTAAATCTACGCTACACACAGGCTTGTTGTGAGAGCAAAATGGGGGGGGGGAGGAGGAGAGAAGAGGGGCCATAGTTCACTGGTAGGTTGGTAAAGACCCTTGTTTGAATCCCTGGAGAACCTGGTAGACAATACTGACCTAGATGGACCAGCGGTTGAACTCAGCAGAAGGTGGGTTCATATGCTGAAGATTAAGAAGCTTATGTCAAGCTGTTTTTTTAAACTGCTTTTTGCTACTTTAGCATAACTTTAAAGTTTACAACTTGGGCTAAATCCCTGTAGTCGGGGCTAGTTTAGCCTAAAAAGTTTTAAGGTTAAGAAACTATTCAGTGCTTTTAGAGGCTGTTACGCTTAGCTGTAATCCCAGGCTAATAGCAGAGGATGTGTGCCTTGTTGCCTTAAATAGTAAGTGCTTAAAGTCACACTCTGCTAAAAGTTCACAGCTCATGGGCTGGGCTGGTTATAGGACATATAATATGAGCTGTGATTTACACCATCATTATTCATTTTCCCATATCCCATTCTGGGATTCTGATAAGCTTCCAAGGAACCTTGGAGTACTCTGAAATTTCTCTATGGCAGTGGTATTCAAACTTTTTATACTAGGACCCTCTTTTTAGAATGATACTCGTATTGGGACCCACCGGAAGTGATGTCATTAACCTGGAAGTGATGCTGTGGGAAGAAGTGATATCAACAAGCAGAATGTGCTGTCATTGTAACATCATCAAATGACACTCCTGGAATGCAACTGGCACTCTTGGACTGCAGCAATTGTACAACCATGAAATATCTCTGACGGAAAGTAAGATTAGGACAAAATATTATGTAAAAGCACTGAACTAAAAACAATTTTTTTTAAAAAAAATCCTCACTTGAAAATTCAAACTGTTAACACTCAAAAAAGGAATATAGTAAGAGTAAGGTCTGTAGTTTCCAAGATGGCTGCTCCCAGTTTTCCGCGACCCACCTAACATCAGGTCGCAACCCACCAAGTGCGTCCCAACCCACAGTTTGAACAACACAGCTTTATGGGCTGTGATGTTCAAAGAAGAAAAAAAGCAATGACTCTGGAAAACAAGAAGCATCTCTTAAAATAAGTGCCACTGGACAGTACTAGTGCAGAAGACCTTTAAGGCCTTTCCACCCTATCCATGAGGACATCTGCAGTGGTTGACGCAGGCAGCAGATTGTTGCAGTTGCCCATCTCTGTTCACCGACTTGCCTCCACTACTTCTTCTCCTTCTACTCCCTGAATTGGGAAAGGAAGAGAGAGGGAGAGGCAGTGTGCAGGGGAAAAAGTGCTGAGCTGGAGCATTGGAGAGTGGGAGGAGCAGAGGTGGGCACATCCTAGCGTGAGGGGGAATAGCACAGCATACTGCCTCAGGCTTCAGTTGTGAGCTGCCCCATGCCTCTCAGGGTTTCCTCTTTCAGTAGGATATCACAGCAGCCCAAGATGCAATAATGGCTGGAGGGCTGTTCAACACCCTCGCAGCACTAAAGCATGAACAACCCAGCTCCACCTTTGGTCTCATTAAGAAGAAGAAGAAAAAAGCAGTAATCTAGCACTGTCAGCAGTTGCACAGATTGCTAGGAGGGTTTTACAAAAACCTGCTTCACATGTTCTTCTCAGCTATCCATTCTGTCTCTGTACTTCTCACACCCTTCCCAGCAGGGATCAACAAACACAGTTCATGTTTCCTCTTAGCTAGATGCTAGATTAAAATTATCCAGAGGATGGTCCGTGAGAAACGTGTGTTCAAATGACTGTATCACAGTGGGGCCAGTTCAGATATGATGGTTCAGATATTGTACGAATGAGTCCTCGGAATCTGTGGGCTGATGCGTTCCCTTCTCTTCTTACCTCTTGGGTTCTGAACTGTGGAGCTGTGACACTTCAATCCTTAAATGATGGCATTATGTGCGGTGCGGGTAGAGGCAGGCATAATTTGTGGCAGAGCGCAGTGGGAGGGGAAAAAAGCGGAGTGCTTTTTTACCCACCCTTCCACCCTTGCGTCTGGCACGCTCCTAAATGGAGTGATTCTGGAGGCTGGGGGTGTGACAGGGCGGCATGGGGGCAGGGCAGCAGTACTAGGGGTGCCGTGACATCATATCACCCTGCCTCTGATTTGAGCCTGTTAAGGTTCTGGGTACAGGTGTGGCAGGTGAAGCAGAATTGTCCTACCGTAGTTCTTTGAAAAGTGCCTCAACCGCTGCTGCAGTGGCTGTGATCCTGCAACACAACCCATGGGCTTCAGTTGCTCCAAGTCCATGGGTTGCTTTCGCGTGATCACAGCAGTGGTGGCACTTTTCAAAGAACTAACAGTAGAAGAATTCTGCCTCACCTGCCATACCCACACCACACATTGCTAAACCATGACTCATGTGAAGCCAGGAACTTTGGTTTAGCTCTTCCAAACCAGGCTGTGAAGCCAATTTCAAACTCTGGTTTGACACCCTGGTTAGGAAGCCAGAATTAAACTGCCTTCTGAGCTTTGCATGAGGTTTGAAGCCATGGTTTAAAGAACTCCAAATAAAGGGATGGGGAGTGCATGAGCCTACAACTCATTTCATGGTTCAAGGCACCTCAAGAAGAAAATAGGAGGGCAGTATTGTACAACTAAATCACAGTGGCTGGGGAAATAGTGCCACCATGTGAATGCATTGCAAACGTGGTATCATAACTCATAACTCATAATTAAAGAGTTATTCCACATCAAACTAGACTTTGATCATGCGATTCACCTTGATGTGCTAGCTAAAAACAGCCTGTGCAGGAAGACAGTCTGGAGGGGGGGGGGACGGAGATCCTTCAGTATACTGTACTCCCTATACTAGCTGTAGCACTGATCGTTGTTGTTGTTGTTCAGTTGCTAAGTCGTGTCCGACTCTTTGCGACCCCATGGACCACAGCACGCCAGGCCTCCCTGTCCTCCACTAGCTTCCGGAGTTCGCCCAATTTCATGTTCACTGCTTCGGTGACACTCTCTAACCATCTCATCCTCTGCCGCCCCCTTCTCCTTTTGCCTTCCATCTTTCCCACCATGAGGGTCTTTTCTAAAGAATCCTCTCTTCTCATGAGGTGGCCAAAGTACTTGAGCTTCAGCTTCAGGATTTGTCCTTCCAGGGAGCAATCAGGCTTGACTTCCTGTAGGATTGACCGATTGGATCTCCTTGCAGTCCAGGGGACTCTCAAGAGTCTTCTCCAACACCATAATTCAAAAGCATCTATTCTTTGGCGCTCTGCCTTTCTTATGGTCCAACTCTCACAGCCATATATTGCTACTGGGAAAACCATCGCTTTGACTATGCGAACCTTTGTTGGCAGAGTGATGTCTCGGCTTTTTATTAAGTTGTCTAGGTTCGCCATAGCTTTCCTCCCAAGAAGTAAACATCTTTTAATTTCATGGCTGCAGTCACCATCTGCGGTGATCTTGGAGCCCAGGACGATAAAGTCTGTCACTGCTTCCATTTCTTCCCCTTCTATTTGCCAGGAAGTGATGGGAGTGGTTGCCATGATCTTAGTTTTTTAAATGTTGAGCTTCAAGCCAATTTTTGCACTTTCCTCTTTCACCCTCATCAGAAGGTTCTTGAGGTCTTCCTCACTTTCTGCCATTAGAGTGGTATCGTCTGCATATCTGAGGTTGTTGATATTTCTCCCAGCAATCTTGATTCCAGCTTGTGAATCATCCAGCCCTGCCTTCCTCATGATAGTACTGATCAGATCCTGATCAACACTTCCTAGTGTGGTATTTGCCCTGGAGAGAAACATGTCCCATAGGAGCCAATGGGACATTTCCCCCAGGTTAAATTACAGAAGGGGGAGCGGGGCGGTGGCAATCTGAATTGGGTCCATGGTAGGAGCAGGCTTAAAGCCCCCATTCTTTGCCACATTTCTGATCCAAATTGCTGCCCTCTCCTCGGGCTGATAAGGAACTGCACCCCGCCATCGGATGGATATGCGCCCCCAGGATTCCTTGAGGGCAATGACGGCGGGAAGATGAAATGCCACGTTTCTTTCAGAGTGCACGACACGTGTCCTTAGTTGCACCACAGCCTCCTCCGCGTTTTTAATTTATTTTAGCATCGGGCCCTGCGGGATTCTCCCTGCGAGCAACGCAACTGCCGGCAGGGGTCGCCGTCGGACGCCCTGCGCTAACCGCCGAGTTCAGCGTCCCTTTTTCCTCGAGACCCGGGAACTACACTTCCCAGAATACCGCGCGGGCGTGCCAGGAAGTCCCGTGTCTGTGAGTTGGGCGGGGGTGCCGGGGTTGCCGCCGCTTCTGCTAGCGCCGCCGACGTTGGGCGCGGGTCCGTCATGGCGCTGGAGACCCTTTCCCCGGATTGGGAGTTCGACCGTGTCGACGACGGCTCTCAGAGTAAGGGCGGGAAGGAAGGGGGGGCGGGATGCGCCTGTCCTTCACAGGGGGAACCGGTGGGGGGGCTGTTGAGGGTTGCTTCGCTCCCCCCCCGCTGTTCCAGCAATCAGCATTCCGCCCTCCGTGGAGGAAACCCCTTCGCTCCCCCACCCCCGCGCACCTGCGCTGACCAGACCAGCCTTTGCCCGCCTAGCACGGTCACCCTGGCCTGTCACCCGCCTGCTGCCCCGGGGATGGGGAGGGGCACCGGCTCAAGTGGCTCTGGGGAAGCGCTCCTGCCTTTCAGCGCTTCAGCCGACCTTTTGCTCCCAGCCAAGGATGCTGAAGGGTCAAAGGGTGGCTTTAGTCACCTGTGCACGACCGCATCTCTTCTCTTTCAGCCCCTCCGCTTTCAGCGCGCAATTAAAGCATGCAGGAAAGCCAGGCGGGGATTGCTGTCCTCGGTGCATGCAAGAATTCCTGTCCCAAAGTAGAGGGAGGGAGGGAGATGCGTGTATGCCACAGAAAGTTTTTGAAGTTTTGCAAGTCAATGCTGTGAAGTAGCAACGCTGCCTTCCTTTTTCCAGATACTTTCAGTAGGGCACCACCGGTCATTTTGAGCATTTGTTGTGTTTCAGGTTTTCCAAATGAATGGCTCTAGTTGGTACCCCTTGAAATGTCAATTTAGGAAACAGTTTGATCAGGATGGTAGTTGATATAACTGGGTAACTAATGAAAGTGTAGCCTGGTGCAGAGGGCAAAACAATGCCCAGGAAGTGACATAATAATAGGAAATAACTTCACAGTTGTATTTAAATTTTCTTGGGTTTTTTTTTACCCTAAATTTTTATAGAACGAAGATATTACACTCTGATTTGTTTCGTTGCATTCTGCATGAAATTCCACATTGGAGGATATATAGCATGACAGTATTATTCCTAAAAACTGTGATTTTAACAAACTGTAATTTATATGACAGTTGTATTTTTATTTTCTGGCTTTTTGGCTGTAGTTTTTGATAGAGTAATTATTGAAAGTAAAAATTGAGAAATATTACACTCCTATTTGTTTCATTGCATTCTGAGTTAAATTCCACAACTAATGGTGTGCAGCATGATGGTATTATTCATATATACCAAGGTTTTCACAATTTTGGCCACTAGTGTCATGTTCAATCAGTCAACAGGTACTTATATACCGCTTTTCAACACTAAGTTCACAAAGCGGTTTACAGGCAAATAGTAATAATAATAAAATTAAATGGCTCCCTGTCCCAAAGGGCTCACAATCTAAAAAAAAAAAAGGCAAACCACCAGCAACAGCTACTAGAAAGACTGCGCAGAGGTGAAGAAGGACAATTACTCTCCCCCTGCTAAATATAAGAGAAACACCACTAGAAAAAGTGCCTCTTGCCCAGTTAGCAGGGGTAGCTAACTTCATCTTCTTGCCCCCCCTAAAGCTTGTTGCCTAGTGCAATTGCACCCCCTTCACTTCTGTCGCTATGCCCTTGGTTAATATGTAATTTGAATAACACTGATTTATGGCATGCCAATTATTAGAGAAAATCAGATAATGATATTTAATGTTGGGGGTATGAAAATTACCTTATACCACAGGTTCTTCTTTTAATGTTTCAAAAATCCTTTTGTGACCCACCAAAAATTGACTTGCAACCCACTGGTTGGTCCTGACCCACAGATTGGAAAACACTGTTCTAAACAATTGTTTTCTTTTCTGGATTAATGTGAGATCCCTGGCACCTTCTAGCTTCATGATACAATTGCCAAAAGGATTGGAGCAATATTATTTTTACAGACTTTCTGAAAAGGGCTATCCCCTTTTCTAAAATCTCTTCTGCCCTCTTCTCCCCACTGCAAGTAAAACAGTATTTAAATGTTTTTAAACAAAATTATTCTATGGTCCTGAGCATTAATCACATAGAAGAAGTGGGAATTTTAATTCTGGATATTTCTTGTAAAAAACAAGAACTGGGGCGGTGATAGTTCAGATTTAATCTGAAGGGAAATTGTTTTATCTTCTGTATGTTCCTTGAACACAGACATTTCAAGTGGGCTCATGTGGACATGATACCCCTGGATATTTTTATCTACTGTGCTGACAGCTGGGAGTTCATGAATGATTTCTTTCCCCCGGCTTCTCTTTACAGATGGCGTGGGCATATAAATTCTCTCAGTAATTGTGAGTAGAGAAGTGAGGGATTGTGACCAGATGAATACAAAATAAAAAGATCTTGTGTCAGATTCAGGAATGGAAGTTGCTGTTTAGTTGGGATGGAGGGACATCTAATGGGACTTAACTGTTGTTACAATCAGCTGACTGTTCTCTGAGTGTTTCTCTGCAGCATGATTCCTGTAAATGCTCTTTCCTCCTCCCTATGCTTCCGCTTCTTCCTCTGTCTTACTCACTCTCTTTTTGGCAAATAGTTTCTCTGTGGGTAATAATATGCTCTTTCCTCCCCATATGGGTTTCTGTTTCACTTAAATGCTTTTCATTCTTCCAGAACACTTTTATTATCTTCCTGCAGTCCATTCTTTCTGCTGTGTACATGACTGCAGAGAGCTCCCAAATCTTGGCATGACAGTTCCGGTCTTGCCCATTATATATGTCTCCTAGATAGAATTTGACTTTATTCTTGCAACTTCTTCTTTCCCCTTTGGCCAGAAAAATTAAGTCATGCAGAAATAATTTAGTTGACATGATGTGTGGGTTTCTCCCACTTTTCTTTTTGAAGAAACTGGAATTGGACAGTTTCTTCCACTTGCACTTTCACAATCCTCAATTAAAAAAACAAGCACTACCCACATTAACTATATAGTCTATGGCAATGCCTTCGTGGTATCAAAATTTAATCCTCATACAAACTGCACACACTAAAACAGAAGGCATGTATATGTCTTAATGTTATGTATAATATAGAATAAAATGATCTGCTGGACTATTATGCAGTGATTACTCAAATTAATGATGTGGACCAGTACTAGCTGCATGATTAGCTGCATGATTGGGAGGATACTGGCTTTTGAGGGAAGTTCAACTTTTCCATTTTGATGTTCTACTCATCTTCTCATTCTTCACACGTATGGCAGGAAGTTTAATGTTTTCTCTTATAATTGCAGTTTTGTTACATTTACAAGCAGGCATGTGTAAGTTCCATCAGCCTTTTTTAAAAAAAAACTTGGTGTATCTTTCAAATAACCCTGCAAATTGGACAAGAATTGCATGTTGTTGATTAGCAAAGAAGAGGAAAGCAGTCTATGACAAGCTGGCTAATAATGGTGTTTTTCAAAGTATATCCTTCAGTGCAGTTACTGGTTGATGCTTTTGAGTGACTTGTAGGCATTGAAAAGTAAACCATTGTCTCTCTGTTGGACTGGTGACCTCCAACTCCCATCAGTGCAGGCTGGAAGGTGGATGCTTGTTGTGGAGCCAGCAGTAGAACAGTGACTTTTACATGACCATCCTGTATTCATAGCCAGGTGGTGTTTTGAGAACCTGATAAGTGGAAGATTTTGTGAGACTTATCCCATTGGTATAGGAATATTTTGTGAGCTTCATGTTTTGAGCGTTACTATACAGATTGAGACTCTAAGCATCCCAGATCTGCATGCACATATAGTTTTCATACTTTTTTTACTTTAGTTCTTAATATCATGGCTTCCAATTTTAGACCATAAAACTGATTATTTGTGTGCATGTGTGTTTAAAAGCTGTTTGCTTTAACATTGGGAAAGGTAGGAAAAAACAGGTTAAAATAGAAATACACATATGCCACTGGTTCTCAAACATTTTAGTACTGGGACCCATTTGGAATGGCAATCTGTTGGGGCCCACCAGAAGTCATGTCATCTACCTGGAAGCAATGTCATGGCCAGAAGTGACATAATCAAACAGGAATATTTTTAACACCCCCATATGACAAAATTCGATCAATTAAGTAAATTAAATATTTACAATAATTGTTCAAAAAGTTGTATTTAAAATAAAAAAGAACTCTCCTAACCCTCCCAAGCAGTTGTTGATCTGTTTTTTAAAAAGTTTCCAAACATTCCAAAGTCTGCGATTCTGTCCACACCTATCTGGGAATAAGCCCCATTACTATCATTATTAAAAGCATATATATAGTAGTCTGTTAAAACTACAGATCTGTAACATTTCCACAAATGCAGTCACATAGCGTCAAGTCTACTGTATTAAAAATAAAATACACATTGAAATGAATAGGGCCTCAACTGAAATTGGCTTGCGACTCACATAGTGGGTCCTAACCCACAGTTTGAGAAACACTGGCATATACTATCAATACTATCAATGTCTTTGGATTATAACCATTATGTGTAACTAGTTCTGTTAAAATCAATAGTTTTGATGTTTTGAGCAGTTAGGAGTTTAACCAAGTTAAGTTGATTTTCTCTGAAACCAAGTTTCCCTAAGCTGAAAGTTGTAAGAAACTGAAGTTTAGTAGTTATCCTACCAAATAATGTAGTAATTATTTGGATTTTGTAATGAAAATGATCTATTTTTCCCTAGAGATTCATGCTGAAGTGCAACTGAAGAATTATGGGAAATTCCTTGAGGCGTATACTTCACAGCTGAAGAGAATTGAAAATGCACTGGATGACTCCGTGGGAGATGTTTGGGACTTCAATCTTGATCCCATTGCTTTAAATGTATGCTTGCATTCATGATCACATGATTTTTCACTATTTTCTGCTAACCCGTTATTACTCATGTGCTGGCACTGCAGAGTAGGGCCAAAGCGTTTTGCATAATTGTGCACATGTAAATCTTGATAGGAGTGGAACACTTTTGGGTCTATGTGCAAGACTATAGCCACAATAGCATTCGGGTGTCTTCTGAACAGAATTACATTATATTGAGTAAACATTTAGTACAGGTTGAGTATCCCTTATCCGGACAGCTTGGGAAAGGAACGTGTCTGGATTTTTGAATAATTGCATAAATATGATAACCGCTTGCTTTTTTCACTGTTACCCATTTGGCATTTTTCAACCATGTCTCAATAGGCACACACCACAGAACAAAAAATAGAATTTGCAGCTTGTACGTGGGAATGCGTAGAAGATCTTCTAGTGTTTACACTCCAGAAAGTTTTTAAAAAGTCTTGGACAAAAATGTCTAAATTTGCAATAGTCTACATTTCGGATGTCTGGATAAGAGATAATCTACTTGTAAGAGATAGTAATTTGGCTGTGTTATTTGGCTGATTAACCATCATACAAAGCAGACAAATGTACAGTGTTTATTTATTAATATATTGCTTTTCCTAAGCTATAAGTGGTTTAAATAAAGAGGAAACAATATGTAAAATATACAGACAAAGCAACTAGCTTTCTAACCAAAATGCATCCCAGCCCCTTACCAAGATCCAGTTATGGGTCTGTTTAAATAAATCTAACTGCAGAAGAACAAAATAGGAAGCCATTCCTTGGTAAATCTAGTCCATTCTATAGTAATTGTTTAGTATGTTTTTAGAATGACTGTTGAGATTGCATAGTTTTGCGGTGTGTGCTTTTTCTTCTTCTTTTTTTAGGGAAATAGGACAGGAAACTTTTTTCGAAGTATGAGAAATAGTTGCCTGCCAGTTGCATATAATTCCTTTTTCTATTTTTGACCATTTGTGATTGCATTTGAAATTAACAAATAATATAACCGTCAGCACAGTCCGATGCACGTCTACTCAGAAGATAATCCCACTGCGTTCATTTTGGTGCCACTGCTCTTCTGGGTGCTGCCAAGGATAGGATTGCGCTGCCAGAAAGTTATGCTATCCTTAGTATCCAACTCTTTTATATTTTTAACTAGGCTTAAATTTGCTCCCAGGAAAGTGTGAATAGGACTGCAGCCTGAGTTACCATAATTTGGGTACCATACCAATAATTTTGCCTACCTGGTCATATTGAATGTTTTCTGGCTTTCTCTAAAATATTCATATTTATGCTCAATTTTAGCTTTTGCCTTATGAACAGTCTTCCTTACTTGAACTCATAAAAACGGAAAACAAGGTAAGTCCTCAGTTCAAAAACTTGTTTTATTACAAAAAATTGTGGAACAGATTGCCAAGGGTGGTGGTGGATTCTTCCTCACGGGAGATCTTCAAGCAGAGGCTCGACAGGCACCTGCTAGAGCTGCTCTAAGAGGATTTCCTGCTACAGGCAGGGGGTTGGACTAGATAACCTTCAGGTCCCTTCCAACTCTATGATTCTGTTTAACATTCTTTTGAACTTCTGTGAAAAGTAGTTATTTTTATGTTGTACATACATTAGTCTGTTGTCTTTCTGTTGATCTAGGTTCTAAATAAAGTAATCACTGTGTATGCGGCCCTTTGCTGTGAAATCAAGAAATTAAAATATGAGGTAACCCCGCTTTGTAATTAGAATTTGTCAGCTACAAACCATGTAGCAAACAAATATCTTGTACATTCTAAAGGCAAATATTTTTTTCTGCTGAATATTGAGGGTGTCTTTATTAAGTAAAAAAAAATCTCTGTTCTTGTTTCTAGGCTGAAACAAAATTTTACAATGGTCTCTTGTTTTACGGAGAAGGTGGTAAGTGCTGTATTTATGCTAATGTACTGATTACTATGGATCAAAGTACTTAATTACGGGCCAAATTCTAAGGGCTCTAGCCCTGGCGGTGTGCTCAGAACACTGGCTCCAGATGTCGTAAATGTGCCATAAGGCCACGGCAACCTCTGCTGCTGGATCCTAAAACCCTTGCGTGAGCTAGGCAGCCCAACATGGGTCTCCTCAATTCTGCACCGGCTCAGTAGTGGTTGCTGAAGAGATCTATTGGCACGGTAGCGGCGTTACTCAGGGTAAAGGAGACCCTGCAGTGTCCTCGGTGACCTCTGGAAGCAGCGGTCGCCATTTTGGTGCTGCTGCTCCTCCGGGTGCTATTGAGGATAGGATTGAGCTGTCGGAATAGTTGTGCTGTACTTGGTTCCCAACTCTTCTGTATTTTTAACTAGGCTTAAAATTAAAAAGATTCAGTGCATGGTCAGTTACCTGCACAAAGAGTTATTGTGCAGCAAGTTGTTATTCAGTTGTATTTTGAATACTGTTGTCTTGAGCCAATTTGTAATAATTTAGTGCAGAGTTTTGAGCGAAGGTTTTCATAGAAGAACTACTTGTAGAAATATAATCGTGGTGTTTTGGTGGGTAAGTCCTGGACAGGCCTTGACAAATACTGACTTTGAGGGGAAGACTGTTACTGCCAGAATGATGATGAAGCTGAGCACAGAAACGGCAGTCGCCTGATCTGATCTTTTTGGGCAGTACAGTGTACTTTTTGTGACTTGAGGGTATGTCTCTGTCTCCTTTCTCACATCAGCACGATGAATGAGATCACACTGTTTTCAGCCTAGTCCTTTGAAGAGCGATTTCATTCATCCTTTGATGATGGGAAGAGGCCTTCTGAAGTCCTAGGACAGAGGTTGCTGTGAAAGGACAGCAGGTTTACTGTTTCTCATTGGATAAGAGGAATGGTCCTAGTATGTGTTGACTGTATTATCCAAAAAGGCAGAATGCAGTTTTATGGTGTTTCAGGTGATGCAGTGTTAGTTTCGAACTGTCGGAAATGTTGAGATGTCTCTCCCCTCATTCTCTACTTTTATTAAAATCCCATTTGAAGTATATATTGACGTGCTGCCAAAACTGAAACAAGGCGCTTCCTGAATTTTCTGCCTCATTGGCATAAAATCAGGTGAAAGCTGCAGCAGCTGCAAGATTCACAATTTTTGTTAGTAGTGTCTCTTCCTATGTCGGGATTAAGCTGTTAGCAGTGATCAGAGACCCGCATGACAAGTCCTTGGGGAGAATTTTTGTCAAGTGCATTCCCTTCTGAGGGGCTGGAATGCTTAGAAATTCTTTATAGCTATAACTGCTGTGCTGTGAAACTCCACAAACCCTGTTTGTACTGTCAACATGTGAAAAACAGGTATTTTTCTGTGTAAGAATGTGACTGGAATCCCTCACTGTCAAGTAGTTTCTCATGACATATACTGTACACTAACTGACATATCTGTTTCTTAAATCTGTGAGACTTGAGTCAGACCAAGACTTCAAAACTTGAGTTAAAACTCAAGCCACGACTCTTCCCCCCCCCCCCAACACTGATTATAACTGATAGACTAGATGGTGCATTTTGTGGCACTAATGTACTTCATGTTTTCACTTTTCAAGCTGTGGATTCCAGTAAAGTGGAAGGAGATGGCCAAATCCAAATGGGAAGATTTATTTCATTTTTACAGGTAAAATTTAAGCGATTTAAAGAAATATAAGAGAATAAACTCTGCCATTTTATGTGCTGACCAATTGTCTTCCTAAGAGTTGCTTTCTCCTTGAGATTATTGATGTTCCTAAATAGTTGCTTAAACTCTTTTTGGCAGGTCACACACAATAGCTATTTAGACTTGGAGGCAATTTTGTAGAGTTGTCAGTACATTTTTCTGCCCTTCTGTCGTCTCTGGTCACCTAGTTTTACAGGTTTCTGTAGCAACGGAAAACAGTTCATCAGAAAAGCCAAAATAAATCCCAGCAGCGCAATCAGTGCTGCTTTAATCGCATCAAGTTTTGAGTGCTGAAGGCAGAATCTGCTGTTGGACCGTCATGGGAACACTCCCCACCATCCGCAGGCTGGGAATGGTTTCCGAAATGTTTTTAAAGTAGTTTTTAAAACATGATATATCATGGTTTACTTACATACCTGTACATCTATAAGGAGGAGAGTAAAGGGAAATACTATAGTTTTCTCTCGGCAATTCTTAATTGAGTGAGAACATTTATTTTTGGTTAATGTTTCTCTTAGAACTGAAACGGTTCAAATCCTAGAAAAGGAATAGTTTTGCTTCTCCCTCCTGGCTTTAGAAAGGCTGCCTGGTTTTGAGATGGGTGAACTCAGGCACAATTCTGAACAGTCTCTGCTAATATATTTTTCTAGGCTCATGTCAAAATTCAGGCTCTTCTATTCCCAGTGATCTCATTGTTATAGTGCCCAAATACTCCTTCGAGTACATCTCTTGTCGTCGTCCCCAATAAAAACATACTTGATAGTAGCAACAGTAGGAAATGCTTATGGAAGGCTTCTTCACAATACCTAAATTTTTTTCTCTTACATCTGGAATAAGTGGCAGCATCCCAGTTGCCAGTCATGGATGCAAAGAGTCCTGGGCCGTACGGTTTCCAGGGTGCCTGACATTCATTCACGAAAAATACACAGATGTCCTAGAAAACATTTCCCAGGGTTCTCTGCACCTGAGGCCCTGTTGTTCAAGTGTCCCAGATACCACAGAGGAAGGGAGCCTTGTATAGAGAGGTTTCCATCATTGCAGGCATCAGCAGGATAAAGTTTGGGGTGAAGATGAGCATTGCTGCAGTGCTGGGTGCAGTGCTCTTGGGTGAACTTTTTATGAGCAAAGCCTAAATTTCACTGAAGTTCAAGCTCACCTTGTAATGAGTTCAAGATTGGGGATAAGAATTTGTAATTTGAATATTGAGAACCCAGGCCTCTAAAATTGAGTGCCAGAGAAAACTTACCTTAAAATTTCTGTATATGAATTTAGGGTGCTAATTCCAAAAATGGCATCAGTTTTGCATCACATCTAGTTTTGGAGATACAGCATAGCTTCATTAGTGAATGGTTCAAGCAACTTCTTCATGAGGAAGCCATGTTGTAGGCTTTTAATGAAATGAAAGCTGGATCTGAATTTCTCAGTTTCCTGTGCCTTTTTGAAATCCTGTGGCTGGTTTAATTTGTGGCTGGTCAATTGTTATATCTCTCATTCAGCGTCATTCTTGTGTAACCTATAATAGGGAGGTGCTAGTTGGTTGTAATTTTTCCGAAATCCATTTGAGTCCATTGATATTTGTGACGTGACAGATACTGGAATATCAATCAATCATCAGTCAAAAAAGTATTTATATACTGCTTTTCAACACGAAGTTCCCAAAGCAGTGTACAGTTAAATGGCTTTTGTAGTGTTTTGACTGCATTGCATGTTCTTGATTCTAGGGCAGCGGTCGCCAAACTGGCGATCATGGCATGTTGAACATCTCTTCCCCACTCTGAGCGACACTTACAGTTCCGGGGAAGCGCCACTCTGTTTCTCAGCAGATTGGTTGGTAGGGTTGCTTTGGACAGTCGTGTCTATGCCCGGCACCCTGCTGCACAGCCTTCTGGGATGCTGAGCATAGACACAACTGTTCAGAATGTCCCTGAGGAATGGAGCAATGTTTCCTCAAAACTGTAAGCACTGCTCAAACTGGGGGAGGATTAACCCAAATCCTGGATCCAGCCTTCTGGCCTGCTCTAGGTGATAATTTTTCAGTTAGTTACTTACTGTTTCATTTTTAAAAATTGTTGGGATAATTCCTAGATAATTTAGATGTTTCGTTTTACCAGTAGTTTGCTTTTATTTTGTATTTTTCCAGTGTTAGCATTTTCCAGATAATTGAAAACGCTGATGTAGTAAATGTTAATCACTCTCCTAAGTTGCCGTTAGGAAACTGACTTCCTGCCACAGTCCTAGTAAGAGTAAATATTGCTTTGGTATAACTGTTGCATAACCACTGAGGTTCTGTCTTTGGAACTTTGCTGTTCTAGGCATGAAACTCTAGAGAGGCTAAACAGATGGGGAAAACATGAAGAAGTTGGTACAGTTTAAGGAACAATAAGCACTAGGCTCCTGACGATAGGGGAATTGGCTTTATGCCAGACACAAAATACTCTGAACATTTCACATTGGTTTACGACTGTAACGGATTTGACTGTTTATGATAGGACAGCAAAGTACCTAATTACAAGACTGTTTTGTTACATTGAGCCCCTACTTGATTGATAAATACCTCCTTATTTAGTGAGAAAATGGTTTCTGATACAAATCTGTATAAACCCTTTTGTTCCAGGAGCTGTCCTGTTTCGTGACACGGTGCTATGAAGTGGTGATGAATGTCGTTCACCAGTTGGCAGTCCTTTATACCAGTAACAAGTAATTGATTTGCAACAAAGCTATCCTTTTAAAATTGACTTGTAAAACTCAGAAAAAAAATGTAGCATGTTGATGTGTAGAATTTAGGAAGCACATTTGGGGAAAGAGCGTGGAGTGGGTGGGTATCTGAAGCATCCCTATGCTTTCATTGAAAAAAATCGTAGCATGAGTTTTTTAACTCTCTCGTTCATATGCAAATGTGCATGATATTAATGTACAGGCTGTTACAATTGTGCGGCATAGTAAATGTGATTTATTGATCTTATTGAGCTATCCATCGTTCTCAAATAGTGGACAATACATCTTTTACATATTGGAAGTCAGTTTCGTAGTTTAACTGTTGCAGTGGATTTATTGCAAAATGCTAAAAATTGTTCTTATAAAACGTTTTAATAAGATTATATGAAATATAGTATTGCTTTGCATTTCAGGACTGCACCTAAAGTTATAGAGACGTCAGGAGTTCATTTCCAGGTGAGAATTATCGAAGGATTTTGACACTGTAGGTGAGGCAGTTCTAGTTTCTAAAAAATACTAGTCTCTGGAAACATGTTGTCAGAATTCCATAACTGTGTGGCGTTCCTTAACAGGCCCTAAGTTTTATCCTGTTTTCTTCAGGAACTCCTTCCCACTGGCTAGCCTTATGCCTCACCATAGTGAAAAGGACAGGGCTCTCAATAAAAATAGTTATGGTGCAGTATATCTCAAAGATGTATAGTGAACTTCATAACTTCCATGGGAATAGTAAATTAAGGGTGACCATGTGTGGTTGTTTTTCAAACAGGCTATGTACGAGCATCTGGGAGAGTTGCTGACAGTTTTACTCACACTGGATGAGATAATAAACAATCATGCCATTCTGAAAGATCACTGGACCATGTACAAAAGGTGTGTTGATAAATTCTTCAAGCCATTTCGTCTGTTGAAAATTGAAAGCAGCATCAGTTCAGAGTTGTGGCTCATTCCATCAAGCATGGATGCTGCACTGCTCCCATGTATTTCTTTGGGGCTAGAATAGGAGTTTTATTAGATTGCACCCAGTAAATTTGGCAGCTCTGATAGTCATACCTTTCTGGATGTCAGTTCTTTATCTCTTGAGTTTTTTTAATGGATTTAAATGGGAACATTATTATGGGAAGCCTACAGAATTAACTTTCTCCTGGAACTCAAATGCCTTTTTCCAGAGGAAGCTACTCTGAATACTATCCTAAGCTTTTAATGTATCACTGACAATACTGTGAATTGTACTGAAATTGCTCATGAATGCAACTGAGGTTTCTTCCCTGTGTAAACAGTTGTCTCAAATTAAAATGTTAGCTATGCTTAGAGATAATGAATTCAGCAGCTTATTTGTACTTCTGAAAATCTTCCCAACATTTGTTTTTGTGTGGTGTGACATCCTCTGGGTTAGTGTTGCAGAATGTACTTCAGGTAGCCAAAAATGTTGCCACAGTTGGTTTCTGGCAGTAACCGAGATATGTAGTATATATATGAATGCTGAGCTTAATTTTAACTGGATTTTCTTGCTATTACTTTATCAGGTTGCTGAAATCTGTCCATCACAATCCTTCTAAATTTGGAGTCCAGGAAGATAAACTAAAACCATTTGAGAAGCTGCTATTAAAACTAGAAAGCCAACTACTGGATGGGACGATATTCCAGGTAATACCGTAACAGCCTGTTGGTATATGTTCTCAATGCAGTGTTATGATTAATGAGATGGAATGGGAAGTTCAGTTAGTTTCTGAACATGGGTTGCTGAAGATGTGATTAGCGGCTGATTTTGACTTTTACATTTTCTCCCTCCTCAGCCACGGATGTAATATATTTTCACCAGACACCAAAGAGCTACTTTAGTTGTGCCCACTGGGCTTTATTCTTTTTTTAAAAAAATAATACAATGCGATATTGCAAACTGCTTTTGAACATTGCCTTTAAAGCAGTCCAAATTCTTACCTCTGTGAAACTCTCTTTGCTCACCATACATGACTTACAGCGCCATCCGATCTGGCACTTAGTGCTGATGCAAGCCAGCTGGAGCAAGGGAGGCGCGCTGACCGCGCGCCCTGGGTATGGGAGGGAGGGAGGCAGGCGGGGGGCGGGACATAGGCAGGCTTTGGATTTGGCCATAAGGCCGAATTCTAGGCCCATTGGAGAGGCTACGCGGCCCCAATTCAGGCTGTGCGGTCTTCTTGAATCTCTGCCTGCTCTTTAGCTGGCTCAGATCCGAGGAGCGCATAGGGGAGGGAACAAACGTTCCCTTGCTATGGGCCAACCCAGTGTCGGTTATGGCGCTGGCCGGCCGGCGCTGGGTTGATTGTGCCCTTAATGTACTAACTATAACGTTAAGTGGCAGGACTCTGACAAAGGATCCACTTGTTGCAATGGGAAATCCAGCGCTGCTATGTGTCACAGCAGGGCCATTTAATTTTTAGCAAAGAACCTAACACTGTTGATTCGTTGCTTGTATAGTAAGTCTTACGCATCTTAACACTAACATCCCATCAATATTGGTATTGCAATCAGTTTTAAAACTTAACATAGAAATTCAAGTTTTAAAATAAAAAAACATTTCCTCTTGTAATGAACCCAATCCCCTTTTGAAATAAGCCAACCGGTAGTTATTAGTTCTCTTTTAATCAGATTGTCAGTATCATTTGATAATTATAAGTATCATAATCCTCCAAAACAAAGAACAATTTACAATTCATCTGATCTGTGGATAAACGTACAGTATTTGCCATACTGTTATACGTATATTGCAAACCCATTCTGTGTGACACTAATGCCCTTCTCTCATTTCTCTTGTTCTCATTCAGGCTTGCATAGAACAGCAGTTTGATTGCCTCAATGGTGGCGTGTCGGTGTCAAAGAATAGCACTTTTGCTGAGGAGTTCGCACATAGTATTCGCACAATTTTTGCAAATGTTGAAGCAAAGCTTGGTAATGCAAGAGGGACCTTTTTCACATTGACATTTTTTATTTGTATGTGTTTGGCAGCAGACTTCAAAAATATTCTTTTCTGTGTGTGTTTCTACCAGGTGAACCCTCAGAAATTGACCAGAGAGATAAGTATGTAGGAATTTGTGCACTGTTTGTACTGCATTTTCAAATTTTTCGGACTGTAGACAAGAAATTTTACAAATCGCTACTGGACATTTGCAAAAAGGTAAAGACGTGATTTGTAACTTTCTTCTAATAGTTAAAGTTTCACAATTTTCACTTTTGTTAATGTTTAGTTAAGGTCTTTTGGAATGTAAGAAATAATTGTAATTATATTTATTCAATAATATTTCATTATTAGCTCTCATAATGAACATTTAGCTTTTTTTTACTGTTTTCATGGTTTGATGTTACAATCCCCTTTGAATGGCAAACAATATCTTACTTACAGAGAAGGCATAAGCAGAATTATTTCACATTAATTTATTAAGCTGCCTTGGCAAGAGATAAAGAGAAACTGTGTATTAATTCTGTTGCTGGCAAAATCTATTTCTTTGTATTAACACAACATTTGTAGTGTGAACATGTATTGCTTTTGATGTAGGCTACTTTAACAGACCACCATAATGTTCTTTACTCCAAAAGTTAGTCGCATTTATTTCAGAATTGCAGTCCTATATTTGGAAGCCCAGCATTTTCAAACTAAGCTGCCCTATCCATAGATTTAGAAGTGATGATGCAGGCCTTTTGCTATGTTCCTCAATAGGCTGAAGGAGATATCCTGTGAAATGCACTTGTCCTTAGTTTCAACCCCCCCCCCTTTTCCTATGGCTTTTTGCATGTGCAAAACACTGGGTGGCGTTAGAAAAATGGGTCCTTTTCCACAGCTCCTATGATGCTAGATACTGTCTTTCTCATTCCTCCTACTTTGATGCCTCAGAGCATAGTACCAGCAGCAGAGCCTGAAATCAGGCTCACCAAGTATTTAGAAAATAGAAGCATGGTTACTTCAAGTATTATAATGCTTAGTATTAGGCTGCTGCGTTTGTGTTCCTTGTAGTGCCTACAGTGTGTGCACAAGGTGGCTCTGCATATCTGAAGACGGTGATCTGAATGCATGTTTTCTACCGTGTATCAGTCAGGGTTTTTTAAATTGCTTTTGGCCAAAGGCAAATAGCTTTATTTGGGCCAGTTGAATCAACCCTAAAATAAACTTTTTTTTTCTTTTCCCATTCAAATTTTACGGATGATATTCCAGGTGCCAGCTATCACGCTTACTGCTAATATAATTTGGCTTGCTGACAAATTTCTGCTCCAGAAGGTCCCAGTTGCAGCCAAGCTACTAGACAAGAAAAGTGCTCATGCAGCCAAAGCACACAGAGAGAGTTTTCTACAGCAGAAGGCTCAGTCACTTACCAAGTAGGTTTTAAATAGAAATGTTCACCTGCATGGCTGTAACTCTATACACAAAAAACATTTGTAAAATGCAAAGTTAGAAACTAACACACCGTTCTTGTATACAGTGGGCCTTCCTTGCACATGGACTCCAGATCTGTAGATTTGACTCAGCACGGATCCAACCCTGCAGCTCACAGGGCCTCATAGGACCTCCTGGACAGTGCTGGAAGTGGCTTCCAGTCACATCCAGGAGGTCTTCTGAGGCGCAGGGAGGTCCGGCACTGCCTACCTGCACCTCAAAAGGCCTTCCAGGTGCTTCTAAGGGTCACTTCCAGTTTGCTGAAAAGCCAGAAGTGCCCTTCGGAAGGCGCCCCAGAGGCTTCTGAGAAACCTTTCCGATTTGCCAGCAGGAAACAACTCTCCCTTGTAGATTTGATCATCTGTGGAAATCAGTATTCACTAGGCGTCCTGAAATGGCTGCCCCACAGATACCGAAGGCCCACTGTATAGTCTATGGAGACAGAAATTGTTGAAATGAATTGGAATTTACTTGGTCCCAAGCAGACCTGTTTAAGATTGGGTGGCAGTTCCAAAAATATAATTTGTTCTTATTTTGTTGAACATAAGGGCCCTACTAGAGCAGGGCAGGGCCCATCCAGTCCAGCTTCCTGTATCTTACAGTGGCCCATCTGATGCCTCGGGGAGAACCCAAGACAACAAGATCCTGTGGCCTCTCCCTAGCACCTGGCATGAGGCAGCCTGCATCCTAAACTAGGAGGTTGCACATACCCATCAAGGCCTGTAGTCTGAGATGGACTTTTCCTCCATGAATCTGTCCAGTCCCCTTTTAAAGGCACCCAGGCCAATTAATTAACCCTATTTGTTTTCTTTCCAGAGAGATGCAGTCATACTATGTGTTTGTGAGCTCATGGATGATGAAAATGGAATCAATTTTGTCTAAGGAACAGCATATGGATAAGTTTGCTGAAGTTCTCACTAACAGGTGCAACATTTTTATACAGGTGTGTGTGTTAGGGTCTAAAACGGTTAGAAAATGCTGCTTAATTGTCAGTTATATCCTTGAGCTTCTAGTGGAAACTAGTGAATACGAGACTAATTGTAACAGCCCAATCCAAAGATAGGGTAGCGCTGGTGGTCCGCATGTTGCCCCAGCAATGGCTGTTGTGAGAGTGCTGTAAGGCACTTTGCCACCGGTAGACAACTCACAGTGCAGTTGGAGAGAAGATATCCGGCTGCTGTTCTGGCCCTGCAGGATGTAGTGGTGGCCATTTCTGCACTGCAGCGCTATGCAGCACCAGGGCAGTATAGCATTTGGCCCTAAATCTAGTTACAGATGAAATGTTAACTACTTCATGAAATAAAAAATGATAGATACCACAATAATACTAACATTAAATTATGATTTTTAGATTTGTTGACAGTTTGCATTTTTGGTTATTTGTGTATTCCATCCTACCCACTATCACGTTCTATGATCTCCTTCCTTTCCTCCCATACATCCAGACCAGCAATCTATCATTTGAAATTCTAGTTTGCAGGACAATGTAAAGATTATAGCAAACTATGGTTTGTCATAAGCCAGTAAGCGAAGAAGTTAGTCTGGCTTGCACACTCACTTCCCTCTTTCTTCTTGCACCCCCAAGGCTCATGCCTGTGCAAACAGAGTGCAAAACAGTGCAACTGTTGTTCTGCCACAAATAGCTAAATGTGATGGATCTTCTCATCCCAGTGAGCTAGGAAGACTCAGCCTTGTATTGTTATAGAGAATGGTTCACCTAGTAAGGAGTAAAGTCAAGTTATAGAAATTTCAAACTTGATTAGTACTCTGCTTCACTTCCGTGTTCATTTGGTTTGTATGTGTTGTCTAGCTATAGGTGCTTATCTACCATTTTGTCATACCTTTTCTTACTGATTAAACATATGATTCTCCTTTCCTTTGAATTCCATTCACGAACGTAGTAGATACCTTATTGGCGTGTGGTAGAACCAACTTTAGAAATGCTTGTTATAATATGCATATATATAATAAAATATAATTTTGTTGTTGGTAACTGAACAAAAGGTACCTTTCAAAGTGATCACTCTCTTATATTTATCTGGGGAGAAGAGTTGTCCTCATCCATCCCAGCTTTCTTCCCAGTGGCTTTTGCTAATGTCTTTCTTTTCTTTTTTTTAAGAGCGTGAGCCCTTTTGTAAAAAGAAACCATCCTCTTATTCTTTTTGCTTTGTAAATGGCTTTGATAACTTTTGTGTTGAATAGCAGTATGTAATATTTAAATAATTGACTTTCCTTCCAATTTATTTCTAGGGTTTTCTGTATGCTTATAGCCTTAGTAACATCATTAAAACTACAATGAATCTGCACATGTCAATGCAGAAACCAATGACTAAAACCTCAGTCAAAGCATTATGCAGGCTTGTGGAACTTCTCAAAGTAAGTTGCGATGTACAGGTGCACTTTATTGCCCCTAAAGCTTGCAGTTGTTCTTTTCCAGGATCCTTATAAAGTAGGTGTGAGGTATTTGTCTTATTAACAAATGGGGTGGTAAGAAGCTGGACAGAATAGAGGTTCAGGTGAAATGTATTCCATCTAAATGCAAAAAACATATCACTACAATTATATGTTTTAAGTCAGTAGGTTTTCTTCACCACATGATTTTGGAATTGCTCTGATTTTAAGAAACTGGTCTAGAGTTATTTCAAAATGTGCTGCCTGCATTGAAGTCTGACATCTGAATTGAATTCTAACTAATGCAAGCAGAATATCTTACCACCAGGAGTGTGAGCTGCTTGTAAACTATTTTTGTTGCTGTTATTGGTATTATAAAAAATACCACTCTTCAACAAAAAAATTCCAACAAAGTGGTCTTGAATCTCAGTTCTAACCCTTTAGCATGATTGTATGAAGTTCCAGAATAATTTGTGAGCATGGAGGGGATGTGCATTATGCTTCTTTTGGAGCTTTATATTTGTGTATAGTTGCAATTTGTTTCTTTGGAACTTCCACATAAGTGCACTTAGGTTTTGTAGTGGAAGATCATAAAAAAATTGTAACTGGGTGCATTGAGATGGTCCTCATGATTAAGATTTAGAGCATTAAACAGATTGCACCTTAGTCTCATATATTCCTTTCCTTCACAGCAGAAAGGAAGGAGATGAGAAGCTTCCAACTGTGAATCATGGTTTTCCATTTTGTCTTAGAACAGGCAACCATGTTTTGTGCAACACATCATTTGTTAGCAAACAGGGATAGTTTTCACATATGACTCAGACTATTATCTGTCTTAGTCACTGGAGCTTTGGAGAAAATATGAAAAAAATAGTTTTCTTCATAGAGGAGCTAAAAAGTATTTGGAAAAAATTGATTCTAAATCACTTTCTGCAATGTCATGTTTCTGTGACTCTTATTTTCTGAAATTTGACTAACTTTAGGCAATAGAACATACATTTTATAGAAGAAGTATGATCATCGCTGACTCAGTCACACACATAGTTCAGCATCTTCAGCATCAGGCTCTTAATGCTATTTCTGTAGCCAAGGTATGTAATCAGAGCTTCAATAAGTATTTCATTGTAGTTCCCAAATTCAGTATCATTAAGTTATTCTTGTGGCTTTCAAGACACGCAGTGCGCTGGAGATATTCTTACACAAGCAGTTCCAAGACAAATGGATCTTCTGCCAGAGCATAGATTCCCATTAATTTCAAATGGGCTTGTGCTGGAAAAGTCCTCAGTGAATTGTGATCTGTATTTTACACTTGTGTATTTGTGATTTCCTCTCTCATTCATCCATGTTCTCTTTCACATCTGAAAAATACATCTCACAAACTTTCCTGCCCCGCCTCACAACCCACCTTCAGCACAGAACCTGGCAACTCGGAAGTTTTGGCAGCGATGTGACGATGTCATCACATTACCACCTAAACCTCCAGGTTGCTGAGCTTTTGCATTTGTTTTCTCGAAAAGGCCAACGCCAAAGCCTCTGTGTGGCAGACCTTGGCCCATTCCAGGCCTCATCCCGCCATGTTCTTGCTGATAAGCATGTTTTCATCAGCAAGCACACAACATGCCAAGGCTTGGAGCAGGCTGAAGACCACCGTGCATGTAAAAAACGCAAAAGTTCAGCAACTTGGAAGTTCTGGCCAAGCAGCATTACACAACCCACCAAAAATCAGGTTGCGGCCCACAGTTTGAGAAACACTGGATTAAGTTAACAGTATAGTATGCAAATATGTTGTTTGACCATTCTTTCTTTCTAGTGCATGCTCCACAGTAGAGTTTCCCAAACTATGACCCATGGTTCCCTGGGGAGCCATGGAAATTAGCCAGGGGAGCAGCAGAATTCTCATAAAAAACCCACCACCCTATACGCCCTGCCTAAGACATACAGGATTGTAGCCCTAACGTGGGGAGGCGTGGATCGTGGCTCAGTATGTCAAGGGAGCCACTAGTTAGTGCTCCACAGTATGAATAGGTGAGCTTTATTATAATTCTCAGGAGTTTCAAATCGAAAGCAAAGCAGGTCCACATTTATGGTGTGTGTGTGTGTGTGTGTGTGTGTGTGTACCTACACCCCTGTATATTTCATGTAGGCTTGCACAAAAACTTTCGCTGGTTGGTATTGAGTTAGCCGTGCACAATAAATCTACAATACAAAATGTAATCACAGGGCATGACTTTTGTTCTGTTACAGTGCGTTAAAACCAAGTGTAGCCTCTTCACTATTCCTTTATCACATTTCTATTACAAAAAACATAACAAAAAAGGTCCAGTTGTTATAAAACTCTTCTTCCCTTACATCTGAACAAGCTCTTTTGTAAGTTCTGAATTGTAAGATCATCCCTTTTGTGCTGGCTGCGCTAAGCTGGAATAGGGGGCTGTTTTGTGGACAGTTTGTCTTGCTCATATGTTTTATTTTTGATAACTATAATGTGTAATGGATTTTGTTTAAATGTGCCTTGGACTGAGCTCTTGAGCTAAAACATGCAAATAAAAGTAGCTGGCTCACAAACGCTGTGTCTTAGTTGCTGACTACTCTATAAATACTAAACCCAAAATGTTGTTTCTGTGTTTTTAATCAAGAAAAGAGTAATTTCTGACAAAAAGTACAGCGAACAGCGCCTTGATGTACTCTCTGCTCTTGTATTGGCTGAAAACACCCTCAATGGTCCTAGCACAAAACAGAGGCGACTGATCATTTCTCTTGCCCTCAGTGTGGGCACACAAATGGTACGTGTAACTGCTCCTTCCATAGACAGCTGAAGTATCTTAGACTTCTATTAACTAGGGTAAACATTGGTGGTTGAATAATCAAGAGCTCTGACACAACCTTAAAATGAACTCTTACGTAAACATTGGATCGACACCCCCATGTTGTCTTCTATTTTATTTTTCTCTTTTTCAGAAAACGTTTAAAGATGAAGAACTCCTTCCTCTTCAAGTAGTTATGAAAAAGCTTGCTTTGATCAGTGAGCTAAGGGAACGGTAAGTTTTAACTGTGGAATAAGGAGAAATAGTGTCATGAGACAATTTGGAGTATGTCTTCTTAACTGTTGCAGAATGTTGTGTGTCATATTGCATCATGGCCAAAATTGTGAGGGTATTCATTATGAAATGGTTTTGGACAAAACTTCAGCATTCTGGGAATCCTCCTCTTAAAAAACACCCCCCCCCATATTTTTTTAAAGCTATGCTTACTAAACCCCTGTGTTTCAACTTTTGATTGTAAGCTGTCTGAAACCATTTGGTGATAAGGGCTATTTATACCCTAACATTTTAGCCCTTGTGTCTGTGAAAACAGATTTTAAAGTTGTGTTAATTGCTTATTGGAGTTTCAGAAGTCAAGGGAAGGTTGGAAAATATTGCATATGGTTTCTGGAGCTTACCTGTGTTGAGAAGGTGGGTACATGATGCTTTGGAATGAATATTGTAAAAATTGTGTTTAGTTCCTTCACATTAACTCAAATAATTTACATTCTAGAGTCCAAACGCAATGTGACTGTTGCTTCTTATACTGGCACAGAACTGTATTTCCAATTTATCTGGATGATGTCTATGAGAATGCAGTAGATGCTGCTAGATTACATGTAAGTAAAATAGTAGTCTGAAATAGCAAGGCAAGTTTCTCAGAGAAATGCCTCAATTCTAAAATCATTTCAAGTAAATACATCTGATTTCAGTTGATTCAAGCATACCTTCAGGGATTGTGGCCCCATTTTTTTTCATGACAGATGCAAATTTCTGAGGGCTTCATTTCTTTTGTTGAACATTTTAAACACTTATCTAAAACCAGTCAATCACTAAGATTTATTTAGTTTTCAATTCATCTCTTACTTGACTTATTAACCATTTTGACTTTACTAAAGCTGAAATTCCGGAAAATAAGAAAAAAATTATATCTTTGATATAGTTGTTTGGGGTGTGTTTGTGTAGGGGGGATTTCTTGTGAATCAATTAACAGTATTTATATACAGCTTTTCAACACAAGGTTCACATAGCAGTTTACAGGCAAATAACAAAGTTAAATGGCTCCCTGTCCCAAAAGGGGTCAGAATCTTAAAAAAATGCAGAACACAACCAGCAACAGCCACTAGAAAAGGCACTGCGCAGGGATGAAGAGGGACAATTGCTCTCCCCCTGCTAAATATAAGAGGAGCACCACTTGAAAAAGTGCCTCTTGCCCAGTTAGCAGGGGTTACCTCTGCTCAGTTATCTTTGCTCGAAAGCAACATTGTAGGGAACAACAGAATATTTCCTGCTGTTCACGTGCTCCATTCTGACATCATGCCATTGGATAGGTTAGTATGACATTTAAATTGATAACCCATGATATGCAATGGGCTAGGCAAAGTATAGCTTGAAGTAGATTTGAAAAAACAAACATGTTTTGTGCTAACTGACTTGGTATGGACCCAAACTTGACAAATCATGGTTGCTATTTTTATACTGCCTCTAGGCATTACTGCATTTAGAGTGCTGGGGAAACGAAAGCAGACAAGCAGTTTAAACAATAGTATGTAAACAATAGCTCAAGCCATGGTTTGGATTTAATTCCAAACTATGATTAATAGCAACCATCATTTGGTATATTGCTGGAATTTGAACCACTATGTTTAGTTGTAAAACGCTATTGAAGAGTTGGATTTTTTTTAAAAGCATGAACTCTGTTTATGCAACAGAGCTTCCCTGTTCCCATTTCCCCACTGTTTCTCCTGAGGGTTGGTGATCCCTCCAAAATTGCGTGGGATATAGTGCAGAGAACTACAATAGGAGGGATCAGTGGAAATTTGCCGGGGGGCAGGGGCTATCTTGCGCAAGTGGATCCAAGCCAGACCGTTTTCTTCGTTGCTTTTGATGTCTCCTCTGTGACCTAATTGTAATTATTCATCTTTGTTCAAGATCCTGAGTTTGAATGGCCTCTGTTTGCTTAACATACTTGTTAGACCATGTTGTCACTTGGCTTCTGTGTTAACTTGAAACTTTCTACAGTACATGTTTAGTGCACTGCGAGACTGTGTGCCAGCTATGATGCACTCAAGGCATTTGGAATCCCATGAGATACTTCTGGAGAACTATGATAAAGAAATCATGGACGTTTTGAATACGGTACTAATGCAACGATTGTGCTTACTTTGAATGAAAGCTGTAAAGAAAAAATTGAGAGTATCTGTTAAAATCTGTTTGTGAACATCCATACACAATAGTCTGGTAACTATTGCTATAAAAGTAATATCATATTTATCTTCTGCTGTTAGTAATGTTTTCTGCGTTATATGGTGATTGTTTTTAAAACTGAACTGTGAGTTACAAAACCAAAGGTCAGGGTAATATAAATAAATAAGAAAATGATGTGCCTAGAATTCAACTTAGTCATCTCAGAAGTCCTATTGAATTGAGTGGTAATTTACAGTGCGTTTTGAAATCTCCATTTCTGTTGTTGTTGTGTCTTCTCTGTACTTAGCTTTTGGGCAGCTTCTTTTTATTACAGAAAATGAACACGCATAATGTGTGTGTTTCATTTCAAGCAATAAACAAATAACTGGCCAGTGATCAGCCATGAGGTTCTTGGTAGAATGGCCACAAAACTGTACTAAAACATTGTGTATACTTTATAACACAGTATAGGCATGAACTAGAAAAATCGTGTTTTTCTAGTAACTAATTTCAGTGTTCAGCCCCATTTAAAAAAGTGCTTATTGTTACTTCTGTTTGTTGGAGCAGCATCTTCTGGACAAATTATGTAAAGAAATAGAAAAGGACCTGCGCCTCTCTGTGCACACCCACTTAAAGCTTGATGATAGAAATCCATTCAGAGTTGGAATGAAGGATCTGGCCCACTTCTTCTCTTTGAACCCAATCCGCTTTTTCAATCGATTCATAGATATAAAAGGTAGGAATGTATGGTTGTCTGTGAAGGTCTTAGAAGCTAAAATCCATTTTTTCTGTTATGTCTGCTTTCCCCTCCTCTGTTCTTAACATAGTCATGCCTTATTATCCACTGATTTGACTGTATCCACTGATTTGACTCACTACTCATACCAGGGTCGTCCACCTTTAAATGTAACAAAAAAAGGGACCAAAATCTCATGTCCTGTATTCCCTTAGATTCCATTATTCACCCATCTAATGGCTGAATGCAATGTAGCATTTATACCAATGCTTTCTAGGATGACAGTGGAGGAGCAGGAAACTTGGGAGTGGACCTTTAAAGCTATTTTTCCATTTATTTAGGTATTCGCTGATTTTGATATCCACTGGGGATTCCGGAACGTAACCCCAGGGGATAATGGGACAAGACCTATTGTGTTAAAAATAGCTCTTGAACATCTCGGATTATCCATGTCTAAAGGCTACGTCTATTATATTGAGCAAGAAAGTTTTCATCCTCTTGCTCTGTGCTATATTCATCATTTATTAACGAAAAATAACACTTCTGTTTTTGCAGCCCATGTGACTCACTACCTAGACAAGACTTTCTACAATCTAACCACAGTAGCTCTGCACGACTGGGCCACGTACAGTGAAATGAGAAATCTAGCAACTCAGCGCTATGGTTTAGTTATGACAGAAGCACATCTTCCTAGTCAGACGTTAGAACAGGTACATCATGTTTGTGTGGGTCTTTGAGTTGGATTGGCTTTCATTGGTTCATTAGCGTCTTGAGATTTCCTTCTATATTTGCAGAACATCCCCCAATATAACCAGAAATGGGTAGCCCCCTTCCTATTCAGAGTGCTGCGTGAGCAGACCTGTGGGGTTTGGTATCATGCCCATGTTTTCTTTTTCATGGATTAGCTAAAGTTTTGTGACTACTGTATTTTTCAAAACTTCTATTAATTGTTTTTGAGAGCTTGGCTGAGAGACTGTTAAAATTAATAATTTTTGCTCCAATACTATTTATTTATTTATTTATTTATTTATTTATTTATTTATTTATTGAGTTTATATCCCGCCTTTTTGCCCGAAGGCACTCAAGGCGGCATTACAATAAAAAAGCAATAAAAACAAAGTTTACATAAAAAAACAATTAAAAACAATGTTAAAATACAATTAAAAATTTAAAAACAGCAAGTAACAAACCCCGTGGATCATAAGATTAATAAAGTTAAAGAGATAGAGAGAGATAGCCTGTCAACCGTTAAAAGCTTTTTGAAATAAAAAGATCTTCAGCCCCTGCCGAAATGTTAACAAAGAGGCCCAAGTCATTAACTAAAAATAAGAAACCTGTGACCTTAAGGTTGAACTTAAGTTCTTAATTTCTGCTCAATATCTGATGCCAGACTACCTTGGAATTGTTCACCACCTTGCTTTCCATCACAGAAGAAAAGTGGAAAATAAGTTTAATAGAATAGCAACCTCCTTAAACAAGGATATTGCTAGTCCCTTACGTCTGTAAAAGATTTTGTTACAATTGATGGTAATTTAGTTGGCTTATTTCCAGACTGTTCGTGGTTAAATGGTCTAAAATCATTCTTTCAGGGACTTGATGTTCTGGAAATTATGAGGAACATTCATGTCTTTGTGTCCCGTTACCTCTACAATCTAAATAACCAGGTAAGAAAGGCAGATTCTGCACTCAGAATAGCTAGTTGGTGTCTGAGTTCCAATCTGTAGCTGTGGTAATTACGTAGCAACTGTTTACTTGCAGATCTTCATTGAAAGAATCAGTAACAACAAGCACTTGAACACCATAAACATAAGGCACATTGCAAACTCAATTCGAACGCATGGCACAGGAATCATGAACACAACGGTAAGTATTAATGTGTGTTCCAGTTTAGCTGAAGTCTGGAATTTATTGACCTTTAAGTACTTAGGACTGTGTGGGCAGCAGTGCAGAACAAGAATGTGTCTGCTGCAAGAGAGGACATTACACGTGGTTTGGGTACAGTGAATCTGACCTTGTAGCTGTTTCTGACCTTGTAGCTGTTGTTTATCTGTAGCTCAAAGCTCAGCTGCAGCATACATTTTGTGCTGTACTGCAGTTTGATGACCAGGTTTCAGCTGGTACAGTGCGGGTCACTGGCAATAGATTGTCAGTGTGTAGCCCAGCCGTTTTCAACCACTGTGCCATGGCACATTGGTGTGCCGCAAATGGTCTACAGGTGTGCTGTGAGAATTTGGGCCATTGATTAGTAGGGCCATTGGGGAGGCGAGCTTCCCACCAGCAGCACGGTGTGTCTTGTCAAGGGTGAAAAAGCTGTGCCCTGACAATTTTGGCACCTTGCCAATGTGCCGTGATATGAAAAAGTTTTGAAGATCTCTGATGTAGCCGTTCCACTGTTTCCTTATTCCCTTATTGTAGTACACAATTTAAGGTGCTGGTTACAACCAGTAACTCTCTTACTGGCTGAGAAGAGAGCCTCTTCTCCACACCTCGTTTAAGCCGGTTGCAGCTGTGATTGGAAGAAAAAAACTATTCTTGAACAGTCTCAGTGCATATTTATTTCAATAGGACTATGAATGAGCTATTAATGGAGTTAGGGCCAGATATATAATACTGTTGTAGCAGAGCTGCTGTTGCTGTGTAGTTGAATCGCATGTTGTCATGCTGTGGGCGAGGCAGTGCTGGCATAGGAGGTGGACTTCACCTCTACTTGTCACACGTGATTTCCTGTAGACCAATGTTACTCGTAAGGCATGGACCCTCACTTTGTAGAAGCAAGACCTGCATCACAACCGTGCTATATAAACTTGCCGTTCGTGATACTTTGTGGGGAAGTGGTGGTGGTGTTGAACAGGAAAAAAAAAATGCTTTCCAGCCATGAGCCTGTGTCTTCTGAAGAAAGCTGTTACATTACCCTCCCTTGCTCTGCTGAATGTTTTCCTCATATTGTATATTTAACACGTTTCCTCAGGTTAATTTCACGTACCAGTTTCTGAGAAAGAAATTTTACATCTTTAGCCAGTTCATGTATGATGAACACATCAAGTCCAGGCTGATCAAAGATATCAGATTCTTTAGAGAAGTTAAAGATCAAAATGACCATAAGGTATGTTGTATTTAAAATCTTCACAGGTATTTTCATTTCTCTGTTGTCTTCTGAAACTGATAATCAGCGAACCTGTCAAAATGTAAGATGCGTATTTAAGAGCCAAAGTTACAGAACAGTTAGGATCAAGTCTAAACTGCAGCCTGAGAGTTGGGCGTGTGTGTGCGTGTGTGTGCGCGTGCGCACCAGTTTTAATACGTTTTCATGATAAAGGTTTGACTGGGATAGTTCTTTCACCTTTCTCTGCCATTTAACAATATCTTTTGATAGGTCTGTTTTCAGTCCTTTCCCTATCTTATGTTTCTATATATATAGCTTTAAAATGCATTTAAATATTCTGAAAATGTTTCTGTGAGGTAAAGGTTCTTTTGATAGTGTGGCTATCATGGAGCTGCTGGAAGTTCTAGAAGAAATACTTGCCTTTCAGTTTGTGCACTATGGTCAGGATTACTAACATAGAGAAAGAAAAGTGAATGAGTGTTTGGGGAAACAAAGGTGGGGCTGATACAGTTGCTTTATTGCTGTGTTTGTTCTGAAAAGTATCAAAATAATTTCTCTAGTACCCCTTTGAGAGAGCAGAGAAGTTCAACCGGGGGATCAGAAAACTCGGAATTACACCTGACGGACAAAGTTACCTTGATCAGTTCAGGCAACTGATAAGTCAAATAGGTATGAAAATATATTGAAAATATAGTGCTGTATTAAGAGATACTGGTCAGTATCCTAAGGCTGTTATAGGGCATACCATGTTAGTTTATTTCTCTCTATATACTATACCTTCAAATGCCTAACTTCTTTTCCATGTTTATTTTTAAAGGGAACGCTATGGGCTATGTGCGAATGATAAGATCTGGTGGGCTTCACTGCTGTAGCAGCGCAATCAGGTATGCACCAAGCACATACCAGTTTGCCTCTCCATGTTACTGTCTTGCATTTACTTTGTTCTGATTTTCTTCATATTTGGAACACACTTCATTACAACTGCACTTGCAGTGCATGGTTGTAGCAGCGTTAGGTCAAGGTCATTACATGGCTTTTTGTTCTCTGTGCTCCCCTCCATTGTGTCTTGAATACGTTATACAGATCTGCATAGTAAATTTACCAGCAGGCATTTAAAAAAAAAACACTTTATTTTTCATTTAGTGAAAGATATATACAAAAGCAGATAGTACATAACCATACACAGAAGAAAAGCAAAAAACAAAGGAAAGAAGAAAACAAAAGAACGGAGCATTTTTCATGATTAAGCCCACGCAGTTTCTTGTGTATTTCAGCAAGCAGGTTGGCTAGAACTAAGGTTTAATTTCCGGACTGAGGTTTTCCGGAATTTGTAATGGAAGCACAAATTCTGCATGAAATTTCATAAGACATGCACATCTGCACATAGTCCCTGACACTGTGGGTGGCGACCCACTTGGTGGTGGATCATGACACAATGTCCAGTGATTCCTGAGTTGGGCCCTTCCCACCTGCCCTTGTGTCTAATTGGTTCCAAATTGGAGTCCTCCAGGTGCAATTGGAGGCTGTGCCAGGCCTCCAGAAGCAACCAGAACGTTAGTTCTGGTTTACTTCCAGGTTCATGTAAATGACTTTCGGTTGCTTCCAGGGCCTAGCAAGGCCTGCTAGAAAAAGAGGTGGGTGTGGCACCCTCTGCCAGAGAATAGGTAGGTTGTGGTGTTTTGACACCCCTGCTGTGGTGTATAGTAACCCTGTCACTCCTCACCTGGACATTGTTGATTGGTATTGTATTCACCACTGCTAATTATTCATTGAGGTTAGGTTGTGAAGCTATTTTTAGGGTTTTGTGTATTTCTTTTGAGCAAAGCAGTGGGAGAATGTGGCCGAAAGGTAGAATTTGGTAGTTACAAAGATGGGCAAGTAGTAACAGGATGTGAGCAAGAACCTGATAAGGTATCAGCAGAAACAAACAAATATGGAAACTAGATTATGCTTTATGTTTACAAACAAGCATAGTTGTTACATTTTATATTAGTTGTTATGGTACTGCTAAATTGAGTATTGGGAAAGTTAAAACAGATAAAAGGAAATACTTTTTTACCCAGCGGGTAATTAATCTGTGGAACTCTTTGCCACAGGAGGTGGTGATGGCATCTGGCCTAGATGCCTTTAAAAGAGGATTGGACAGATTTCTGGAGAAAAAGTCCATCATGGGCTATAGGCCATGATAGTGCCGGGTGCAAGGGAGTGGCGGGAGGATGAAAGCATCTTGTTGTCTAGTGCGGTCCTGGGGGCACCTGGTGGGCCACTGTGAGATACAGGAAGCTGGACTAGATGGGCCTTTGGTCTGTTCCATCAGGGCTCTTCTTATATCCTTATGTACTGAGCTGTGAGTAAACTGGATGTGAAATTTGTAGGTTTGTTCCTGACCTTGAAGATATTGTTAATTTTGAAGAACTTGTGAAAGAGGAAGAATTATCAGAAGAAACACAAAAAGCAGCCAGGTAATTCATCTGATGTACCTGTACCAAATTTCATTTTATTAATGCCTGGAATGACTAGTCCAGGTGGCAGCTTAGGAAAGAATGGCTGCTCATCAGGTCCTTGAGCAGGAGCTTTTCGGTTCCTTTGGGCTTACAAGTGTATCTCCACTTTGCAGGCAACTGGATTCTGTACTGGGTGATCTCACACGCAACTCTGCCGAAGGCACGGAGTACTTCAAAATGCTTGTGGATGTGTTTGCGCCTGAATTTCGCAGTCCAAAGAACATGCATCTACGAAACTTCTACATCATTGTTCCCCCCCTTGTTAGTTGTTTTTTTTTTTTTCCTGTTTTACGTTTTAAATGAGAAATGTGACTTGGATCACCTGGGCTGTGTGTGCTTGCTAGAATTATGGAGAGAGTTCTGAAAAACATTTATGCGCTAAGTTTATTAAACCTCAATATGTACTTTCTAGCTGCACTTTGGGCACCTGTGTACAAATGTTCAACCTACAGAGCTAACAGCTGTATGGAGAGGAGACCCTGTTCAGTGAAAGAGCACATTTTGCATATAGGAGGTCTTGTGCTCAGCAAATCTAGAGCTGGTAGAATGCTGCCTAACTTTTTTGTTTGTTTCCAAAATTTGCTGTTGCCATTTAATTTGGCTTGATGCTTACCTTTTATTTTATTGCTCTGGATACAAGTTCCTGTCCCTTGTTTTTAGGCTCTCAACTTCATAGAGCATTCAATCAGCTGTAAGGAGAAACTGAACAAGAAGAACAAAGCTGGGGCAGCTTTCACTGATGATGGTTTTGCCATGGGTGAGTTCAAGAGGGAGCCATGTGCATCGTTCCTGCAGGTTTTCTTTATTACCGTTGCTTTATTTTAGACTCATGGATATAATAAATACTGTCTAGTATTTAAATGTTGTAAAATATATTGCGGACAGTCTTGGATTGTGCATATAACTTACATGGAATAAAGCACGTGCTTTGCGTGTGTAGGCACTGAGCTTAACCCTGGCCCCTCTAGTTGAAATCTCAACAAGTTGAAATGGGTGACAAGGCTGGGAATGCCATCTTCCTAAGGCCTTGGGTAGCCACTGCCAGTCAGAACAGATAGTGCAGAACTAAGTGGATGAGAGGTCGGTATAGGAGAGCTCAAGATGAGATCATACATCTAAACCTGGAGTGAGGCTGGCAGTACATACAATGTTCACTTTGTCTGAAGAGAAGATAGTTTTATCTTGGAGAGTTGCATCATTATCTAAGAGGGTAAGTGAATTCTGAATTACTTGAAATGTCGAGTTACTGAGGGTTGAGAGCCGCAGAAAAGTGGACTTTTCACCATGGTGTATCCAACAGCTGCAGTTCCAGTAGGCTTTGCTGAGCTGTTTCTTCCAGTTACAGTAGTAATTGCAGTTTTGCACAGAAACAGTCATGGTTTTGTGAGCAATATTCATAGGGATGCCCTGTCCCACAAAAGATTGTGCTACTGTTTTATAGATGCTTTTAAGGAAGGCAGATGTTTCACAGGTGCAGAGATTCCTGTCATTCTCTTATAGAAAAGCAAACAGCTGCACCTGCTTGCCTAAGAGCACCTGGAAAGGGCAGTCTTGGGTGGTGTGCAAGAATGTGGTTTCTTAGCTTGAGCTTTTGGTATTTTTACCGTTAACACTCCCTTTCCCTACAAATAATTTGAAATTTTTGTTACTGCAAGTCCTTCTGGTAGACAATGAGCCAGCTCTTACTCTCAAATTTACAATTTAGAAAGATTGACATATACATCACCCTGAACCATGACACAGAACAAGCTCTAAACATTCACAACATTCAGTTGTGAAAATTTTAGAGTAAAACCAGAGCTGCATTTTGGATCTTGCTTTTGTTTAGTTCGGGGTTCTCCAAACTTCAGTATGAGGGTCGCATTGTATATGTTACACATTTTCCTGGGCTGAAAAAATCATTTTTATAAATGAATGAATCTTTATTTATTTACTTGAATCTTTTCTGTAATCAGCATGATATGATTCAGAACAAAAGAGAAATTGCAAAGAAACACTGCCCTGCTTACATGGAGAAAGGATATATCTTTCTTCTTCTATATATATATAAAAGTGTGTGTGTGTGTGTTCCAGCATAACTCTGGAATGCCTGAAGCGATTTACACCAAACTTGGTACACATATGACTTACACTCTGGAAAGAAATACTGTAGGGGTTAGACACCCCTAGTGCCCCTGGGGGTGGGAAGGGGGTGACGTGAAAATAATCAAAAACGACCAATATTATTGTCAAGCCCATAGTTTTCGGTATCGCTGAGATGAATAGTGACACCCCTGATGCCGTTTAAGTCCAAGTTCAGCCCCCAACAGCATGGGGGGGGGGGGTGAGAAGGGGTGAAAAGTAAAATGTCCAAAATGACCGACATTAGTGTCAAATCCATAGTTTTCGGGGTCGCTAAGCTGATTGGTGACATTCCCGATGACATTTAAGCCCAAGTTTAGTCGAATCGAATGAATAGAACTCTGTAGAACCTTCTGAAAATTTTTAGAAATCAAGACAATTCCAGCACCCACTTGAATCTTAGAGGGTGAATCGTATTTAAGGGAAGCTAACTCAGCAAATCTTCCAGTTTATCATCGTTCAGTAAATGTGACAGTTTATGAAATCTTACTGCGTTAAGCTTTAGTCTTATTGCGTTACGATTTCCACGTGGGTGAAGCCGTGGGCACACAGCTAGTAATGAATAAAAATGTCACAAACATTAGCAAATGCTGACAAAAACGTTGCTGGTTTAGTTTAAACATATTGAAATGGAAAGGTGACTCAGATGTTAGTAATGTACAGAATATGGCAGTAATGATGGTTTTAGAGGTTTTATTGGTATTTGGCATGGACAAATAACTGTTTAAAACTTGCAGGTGTCGCTTACATTCTGAAACTTTTGGACCAGTACCAAGAATTTGACTCCCTTCACTGGTTCCAGTCAGTTCGAGAGAAATATCTGAGAGAGATCAGAGCAGTAGCAAAGCAGCAGAACGTCCAGTCATCAAGTCAAGATGAAAAGCTGCTGCAGACTATGAACCTTACTCACAAGCGGCTGGATGTTTGTTTGCAGGTATGGTTTGCTACCATTGTGTGTGAGGAGAGGCAGCAGTTGGTCATGTAAACAATTCCTAGTTATTAGTTGGTGATTAAGTTTTGATGTTTGGATTTGACAATTGGGTCCCAGAAATGGAGGAAAATAAAACTGATAGATAAAATTGATCTTGAAATGTGTTCTGCCTTGTCCCACATTTGACTTATGAGGAGCAACTTCTGTGATTGTTTGACTGTAAACGCTATAGTAGAGGCACTGGTGTTTTCTAGTATCTGTCCATTATATACCGAGATTGTAAAGATTCTTACATTGTGGCAAATGGACACTTGTTGAGAATTTATTTCCTGTCTAATTTTTCATAGGAGTTTGAACTGCTTTATTTCTCACTAAGCAGTGCAAGGATCTTTTTCAGAGCAGATAAAACGGCAGCAGAAGAAAATCAAGAGAAAAAAGAGAGAGAAGGTCGGTGAAATGTATTGTGGTCTTAAGGGGCAGGGGAAGTACGGCACTGGACCTTAGTTGTTTTCAGGCACTACAGTCTGTAAGCTTGAGAGTGCAGTCCTAACCTGGAGTTAGGCTGGCACACAAGGGCCACCATAAAGTATGTTTAGACCACTCTCCAAGACAGAGAGGACAGCACACAGACATGTGCCATCGTCCCTGACTCTGAGTGTGGCCCAAACGCACTTTATATTATGATGGCCCTTGTGCCAGCCAAATTTTGCTGGATTAACTTGTGCTATCTTAACTCCTCATTAGGATTGCGCTCACAGTCATCTATTTCTGTTGGGATAAGGAATAGAGCACCCTCTTTTTTCATCCTCAGTTCTACTGTTAACTACTTTAGAACAGCTGTCTCCAAACCGCGGACTGCTGCATCCCGGAAAAGCTATCTGGGCATGTCACGGAGCTTTCTGCACTACAGCATCAATTATTTGCGCCCAATCTGTAGTATGAAACAGAAAGCTCAGTGCCATGCCTGACAGCTTTTCCAGGATGTCAGATCTGGCCCAGGGGATTGAGATTTGGCACCTGCTTGCTTTAGAACGCTGAGGGTAGTGGAACTCAAGCAGTTTGAGTGCAAGCTAGACACAATTGAGCAAACACGACAAGCAGCCAATTAATTATCTAGTCCCTTTCAGCACATTTACTGCTTAAGTTCCATTGAAATAAAAGAGATTTACTTTCAAATAAAGTACTGCTGTGAAACAGAGATCCAATAACATCCTCCTTTAGAAATGTTTTAGTTACGCCACAAAATAAGGGGATTGAAGGTTGAGTTTACATACATTATTCCAGCTAGACTGACATAATAGACTTTTTTTTCCTTTCTGTTAACGGCCACTTTTGATGCAGTCCGTAACATTAATGAGATTTTTCAGAAGTGATCCCTAAGGGCATGCACAAGATATTGAATGGAATTGGGTATCTGCAGAAGACTTTAAAATATACCTATATGTAGCTGAAATCTAGTTGTGCATGACAGGCAATTATTGGCTATTTTCACAGAATTAAGTGGATTATTGCCTGATCATCCTGCATCTGGTTTTATAGTTAAGCATACATGGATCACAGGCATTTGCAGTAGCGATACAAGTTTGGGATGTTTAATGATGGAGGCCCCTTTTACTCAAACTCCATTATGTGTTAGTGTATTTATATCTTCATCCTATTCTAGTGGTGGACAATGTTCTTAAGAAGTGTCCCCCCCTTTCTCTTGTAGAAGATTCTACAAAAATCAGCAATGGAGACCTGCCCAACTCAAATTCTGCAGATCCTGTTGTGAAATGAGCAATGGTATGCTGCTTTTTTTTATGATGTAACCGTACGGCCTGGGTTTGTTTTCCTAAATAAGAATTGCTTTTCAGGTTTTTCAATTTGGAACATAGTTCCAAGGTAGTGGATTTGTCAGCTAGCTTCTCTCTCCCATGCCTCCTCTCCAATAAAGGAAAAAAGCAGATCTGAGCTGAAACTACTTCCCATAGTGGGCAGTGTTGAAAGTGGCTTCCTCTTCCCAGTATGTATTTTGTATTCCTCCCCCCACCCCCAAAAATGCTGGTTTATTTTGATAGCACATTGGCAAATATGGCTCTGTAGTGCTGTGCCATTCTGTTCAATATGTGATCCCTGTTGACTACTACAGGAAAATTAGGAAGCATTAGCCCAGAGATGGGAAGGATGCTGAAGAAGAAAAGTCAGTGAATGTTGCTTGCACAATCTTAGGCTGCACTTCTGTACATACTTATGGGAGCAAGGACCACTGATTTCAGTGGGTCTTACTTCTGAGTAGATATGCATAAGATTGCATTGGAACTGGTCTGAAGAGAAATGTCCACCCCATCAAAATGTGGCAAATAGCACATTTCTAGTAAGACCTAAGAACCCTGCTGGATCAGATGAATCTAGCCCAGCTTCCTATATCTCACAGTAGCCCACCAAATGCCTCTGAGAGCACACAAGATACCCTTGCCTGTTGCCACTCGCTTGCATATGCCACTCAGAGACAGGCTACCTCTAAACCCGGAGGTTATATATAGTTGTCATGGCTTGTAACCTGCGTTGGACTTTTCCTCCATAAAGACAGACTGGAATGTTTATCTATTTTCCAATTAGTAAAGATAATGCCTATTTGTGCCATTCTTTATTGCAAAGAAAATTAATAGTAAAAATAATTCCTCTTAAATCTTGTTTGTATCTAAATATGCAATATTTATTGCTTTCTGATGAAATCCAGAACAACTGTGTGACATGTTGAAACCGATGGGACCAAACTGGAATGGAATCACTCACCTTCTGAACTGAAAGGTGACCCGGAAACACCATGAACTGTAGGATAACCCATATTTGTTCAGTTTCAATTTTCAGTCAAGAGTGTGCTGCTCCAGAACCTAACTTATAACTTCCTGTTTTGGAATTTGCTGTTTTAATTTGATATGCTTTCATAACACTTTTTGAAATCTTGCATTTGGCATAATTTAGTTGGACGTCACCACTGGGATTGCTATGGTTGCTTTTGTCCTTGTTTAAAATCTGTCAGACCTTTGGAATCCAAAGAACCAGTCAGCTTCCATCTTTCAGAGACTGACACTGTACAAACACAACATTTTTTAGGGTACCTTCTAAACCTGCCACAGTAAACCTGCCTTCATTCCCATTTCTCCTTTGTTGCCTCTAATTGGAGAGAATCCTTAGTTTAGGGCATCAGATGTGCCTGAACTTTACAGTGCCAACCAAACTGGGATGGTCTTGGTCACAGAGTCTCAAAGAAGAGAATCATTTGCCTTCAGTTGAGTCTCCCGTCATGCATCGGCACTGCTTTGTGAATATATACATATATACAGTCTATATTTTTTTGAATATAGGATAGTAATCATGTGTACTTTGTCCACCTCTCAATGCTATACAACCAGCTAATAGGGAAAGCAGTTTGGGAGCTTCGTGTTACTTCTACTTTACATTCTTAGAGCAGGTAGTGATACATTCTTAACTAGTGCCACGAAGTGGGATTCCCACAAAAACCCTCATGAGGCTTCAGGTGGAGAACTTTTGCACCTACTGTGGCTGTGCTGTGGGAGCAGGGGCTGAAGGAGGAGGTAGCATAACTGCAACCATGTGATCTATATGGAAGTACGGTTTTCCCTTCCTTCTTGCTTCTCTCCGGTTTGTAAGCATGGAAGTAGCAGCTCTTGCCCTCTTCCTAGGGGCTGCGTTCACAAAAAATAAAGGGATGTAACCACCATCACCCCGATTTTATGCACACTTGAATTATCAGACTCCTTCTTTGAAGTATGTAGCAGCACATCACTTTCATGCCTACTTCCCCTAACAGAAGTCCACATGAATAAGATTAAACCCTGAAGGACGTATTCTTGGCTATGACATGGTCTTAAAGTGCTTTTCTAAAAATAAGCTCCCCTGTGCAGGCCTAGCAGGAGCAATAAATGGGTCAGTAAGCAGAGGTCTGCTTGTCCAAGTCCTTTGTCTGGACCCTTTGTATGCCTGACCGAACTGCAGACCAGAGGTCCTGCTACAGCTTGTCATTGAGGTCATTCGACCAGTTCCATCTGATGAGTAGCTGTGTTCAGATTCTCAGGAATTAAGGGGACCAAATATAACATGTATTGTTTTGATTCATTTTACAAAGCATTTTGTTACCTCAGTGCTTTCTTTTGTTCTGTTATATATAGTCTGTACATAATGTTAATAAATGTAACTTTGGAAGTGGATTTTTCTTTGCTTTGTGTATAGTCATTACCTGAAGCAGGTTTTAATTATCAGTAAGCTTCAAGTGCTGTATCTTTAGGAAAAGAGCCAATATTGATAGTACGCTCAACAGAGTATATTAATTGATTGTTCCTGTGTAGACCAATGAGGGCATTCAGATGCAATGCCAAACCATGGTTTGGTGACCAGAATAAGACTTCAGGCTTCCTTTCTCCTAGTGCACAATCCTAACCAACTTTCCAGCACCAGGGTAAGGGCAGTGCTTCTGTGACTGCTACTCCACTGCAGGATGCAGCACATGTCCCATTGGAACAGCTTGGTCAGTGAAAACTCCAGGCATGCCCTGGTATCCACTATTCCATTCCAGACCCCACTGTGGACACCTTTTTTTAAAGACAGGGGAACATCAGTGGTTTACCTGCATCAAAGTAAAAAAGATTTTTAATGGTCCCCCTGTCTTTTTAATAGGAGCCCACTATCCATGATATCCAGTGCTTGAGCATGCATATGTACCTCTTGATTCAGAAGTCCAGACACCTTAACAGCCATACTTCCAAAAATTCACACTACTCACTCACATGGTTCAAAGGAGGTTTTAATCTAGCATTATTGCTAAACATTTGTTTTGTAAAATGTAGGCCACTAACATTTACACGTAAGCTTATATTTTAAAAAATCCACAGGGAAAAGTCAGATGAACTTCAGAAAAGCTGGCTCTGTTCTAGCATGTTAATTGAATTTAAAATAGTAAACCCTAAAGAACGTTTTCCCCACAGGCAACATTGTTAAACAGGTAAGATCTTGGACGCTGTCCTCTCTCTGAATAAATGTATTTCCTTATGCCCCGTTTTGCTAAGTGCAAAAGTGATGTTTTCTCCTGGCTCCCTACATCTGGGTTTTCAAGATGTCAAGTTGGGGACCCAAGCTGGACTTGAGCAAGCCCCTGTTCTGCTCCTGCCTGGAGGAGGCATTAATCCAACCTTGCAAATCAGTGCAATGAAGTTCCTGACTCCAATTATCACTAGCCAATCTGTTGCCTAAACAGCAGTTCTGAGAAATTACTTGTCCAGAATAAACCGTTAGACATCCTTGCTGAGAGGCTAACAGACCTCTAGTGATACTGATGCATAGCTTCTGGTCCATGTGCTGCTTTACAGCATCTATAAGTATGGTCTTCACAAAAAAGGTAGGCACTTAGATTAATATTGAAAGCCTGCCCCAGGTAAAGTATAAAAATAGATACTTATTGGAAAGAAGTGTTTATCAAATACTTTTGTAAACAGCCTAGCCAAAAATAGTGTTCTTGTTACTTTTTTAAAAAGTACACCACAGCCTAAAAACTTCATGTAGAAGTAAACAATGTATTTCTTAATTGTTATTGAGATGTTAAGACTAGACCATGAAAAATTAAGGGATTCATTTGGGTTGTGGGTCTTCCGTGCATCTCCTACCAAGGCTGAATTCAGCCTCCTGAGAGCCTCTTAATTTCTACCCCTTACGGCTGAGAAGATAAAACTTAAAATGGAAAGTATGTAGACATCAGTTAGGGGGGGGGTGCGTGGAGAATGTGGTGGACATCTCACTTCCTTAACTTTTCCCCCTATAAGGAACTGATTACAGAATTGAGCAGAAACATATAAATCATTTTATAGTCAAAAACAGTACGTACAGGTCGATTATAATAGAAAGCTGAAAGAAGCTGGTCTTTTGAATTTGCTGGATTCTTAAAGAGGGCTTGAACATGGCTCAGTATTTTAACAGCCCCAGTGTATGTGTGCTTTACATGAAGTCTCCGCTGGTGGCTGTCAACAGCTGACTGTTAGAAGAATTGCAAAAGATTGTCAGATTATCCAAATCATACCAAAAACGTAAGCCAAGTTCTCCCATGCTATCACTAGGAGTCCATTTATGTTGGTGCATAGCTGACAGCACAGAATTGGACTTATTATGAGCGAAACTGCCCCCCCCCACTAAAAGTTGTGACTTATGCCTCAGACTCTTCTTGCCCATCTCCATCTGTGGTGGTGTCCTCTTCCGACTGATCATTCAACAGCTTGAACTTTCCATCATTGGTCAATGGCATGGATGACATTAACTGAGCTAGGGCTTCTGGATCCTGTGATGATGATACAAATGAGAAGATCAGTGGAATCAAATTACCCAAGAGTTTTAAAATTGTTTTGAACCTAGAACACAGTATATTGTAGAAGGTGAGCAGAAGGTGATTGATAAAATCACTCCCAAACCTTCTACCTGCTCCTTCCCTCTAGGTGATTTGATCATCCATTCTTTAGTCCTCCCTGACCCCAAGAATCCAGGTTCAAATCTGCAAACCAGTCTTGTTTGGAACATGAGTGGATTATTGAGCAGCATGCACTATTGAACTATGTAAATCAATACAGGACAAGTTATTGTACATGGTGCCATTGTGACTGGTTCCAACTCACCAATCCTCCATTTTTCACTTAGATTGTGATCTGACAAAAAAAACACTTGCACACCTCCCAGAAGCCAAAAATCCTCCACCCCTGTTTTAAAAGTAAAGCTGTTAAAATGACAAATCTGGGATTAAGACAAGCTTTTATCCCATTACATTGACTTCAGCCAGGATCCTTGAGCTCATCTCCTCTGAAGAAATAGCTTTGGCAGGCCGCAAAAAGTCAGCTGAAATTCTTGGTAAGAACTTAGAAATTTCTGGCTTTGGCCAGAACTTAGAAAATGGTGTCTGTTTCCCCCCTTGCAGATTTATAGATAAATTAAGCTGCACTAGTGAATGCACATGCAGTATGTGGAGCTATGCTCCAGTTGCCTCCAGAAGCTGAGATTCCCCCTGAGGCCACGTGCTCAGAACCCTCAGAATGGTTGTTTTGGCCAAAAAAAAAGTTTGTTCCGGTTTTTGCTGAAAACTGGAAGTGATGTTTTCATGCCTTTTAAAGTATTACGAAGCCCAGGGAAAAATAGCTCCTGTTGGGTTTGGAGGGTGTGCGGGGGCTAAATCCACAGGTTTAATTACCTACGGATTTTTTAATCCACAAAGGTTCTGGGAAAGAAACCCTCACAGATAAAAAAAAATGCCCACTTGTACACCATAGTCTAGTGGTCTAGGAAGTGTTTTGTATCATCCCCGTATCAGAGTAAACCAGACCTCCTGTACCAAATACCCAGGAGCAACTTAAGGGCCCAAAAATCACAATCCAGTATTGAATGTAAGATTTGGGAGAAAGGCTAGAACAATGGACTGTTACCTTCCGAGCTGCAATGATTTCCTTTCCCAGGCTCATTGCATAGCAAATCTGCAGAGGAAGCAAAATTGGCCTTAGAATAAAGTTATACTGGTCTGCACAGAGCCTCCCTGTTCACAGCTTTTCAGGAGGAACATTTCTATTACGTTGTACTACACCTCCAGGATCCAGGGCAGGGCCCTGCTGAAAGGCAGACTCCTACCACCACAGCAAACACCTTTGCACTTCTGGAGCAGTTCCTCCACTGTTTCATAGCTGGGCCCCTAGCAAAGAGTTCCACTGCAGTCCCTTTGATCAGCTCCAGCCCTGAAAGGACATTTGCAGTCTCTTCCTATGCTGCATTGTCTCACCATAAACACAGTTGCGAGGCTTCTACAGCATACTCTCTCGCCCCAGCATACAAATGAGGGGTAAGGGAAGCAACACCCACACCTAAAAATAGGACTGCTCCTGTGAGCAAGTGCAATTCTGTTCTTCCTGCCTTTTTATATGAGATGCACATATCTAGTTGTCTTGCGTGCTCCCTGAGGCATCTGGTGGGCTGCTGCGAGATGCAGGAAACTGGACTAGATGGGCCTTTGGCCTGATCCAGTGGGGCTCTTCTTATTTCTTATGTTCTTACCACCCAACAATCCACACACTGCTATGTTCTGCTTCTGTGTCTGTGAGACAGAGGCATTTTTAGAAGCAAGCTGGGAGTCAGGTTAGACTGGACCTCCCGCCTCCCTCACCCCCAAGGCCAGTTTTCCCAAGGTGAGAGGGCAATGAATCAAGGGCATTCAATTGTTCGTTCACGATCTGAGCAAGGTGAATGAAGTCATCAGTACATTTATCAACATCCTCCATTCTAACTAGGATTCGTGGTGGAAGGTCACAACGATAACACTCTTCACGTATTTACAGAAACAAAAAACCAAAGCTGCCTCCAGACCTTTTCGCCTTCGGTGTTGCTCTCAAAGACATAAGCACTTGTGGAGTCCTCCCCCGGGTCCTCTGAGACACACACCACAAACCCAATCAGCCTCTTGTTATCTTGGTGAGCAGCAAACTGTGTCACGCTGGCAAGTTCAAACTGGGAAAAGAGAGCGCCAAGGCTAGTCGATATTTATGGTTTCCCAAGCTGGCAACAAGAGCTCAACATTTTCAGGTTCTGATTTCCATATGGCAATAACTGGAGAAGATACTTACGCTTGTTCTTGTGACTTGGGTTTGAGGATCTATTAATCTGCAATTAAAAGTATAAAAAAAAAGAAAAAGACAAGTCAGATCCTTCCCCGATCCTTGATTTAATTGCTCAAGCTAGTTGTGACCAAGTCCCACTGAAACTAACAGAGCAAGTTAGCTGCAACCAGTGTTGCTTTACTTTCGATGGAACCTGGTTGTAACCAGACCTCGCTGGCTCAGAGCCAGTTCTCCAGCCAGCTTGTCCTCGTCCAGAAACCTTCTCTGTTGAAATACACAACCTGGAACTTCTACATGCAACATTCAAAGGTACCTGTGCCGGCTACAGCACCCTTTGGACTGCGCTCTGAATGAAATTTGAATGAATAAGTTTTACTTGCACCAATTTTGCAATCAGCATGATATGATTCAGAACAAAAGAGAAATGTGATATGTACGAAGAAACAATGCCATACTTAATCTGAGAAATGATATACAAATATTTTACATTTCTGTGTACTGGATAAAATCTTGTGGCAGGCCAGATGTGGGCCCCAGGCCATAGTTTGGAGACCCCTGGGCTAGAGATACAACTAGCAGTGGAACATTTCTGCTTAAATGCCAATGAATTCCAGCAAGTACTTAATAAAGCAGACTTGCAACTACTGGGAACACAATATTCATCACTTACATCAAACCTATCCTTTAATTTCATTCACAGTGATTATAATCCATTGGCAATTAGATGCACTTAATTCCAATAGATACCAATGCCATCTCTCTTACAGGACCGTATCTATTGCTATGTGCAACCCGATCCACACAAACCAATCTTTAGGGCGATAAATTAAGAACATGACTCTTGCCCTAATCTACTGTACTAGCACCCAAGTACAAGTCACACATGGTCGGTCTCCAATTACATCATGCACAAACTTGCACTTGCAGGTATCCCCCTTCCTTAAATACAAATGTTTCCTTGCTTGTGCTGTTTTCAGATCTGACCCCCTGATACTATAGATGTTTCCTTGGAAGCAAGTGCCACTGAAAGAGATCTACTTCCAAGGAACACATGCTCAAGACTTCAGGTGCCCAACCAAGTTAAGCAGGGATTTTTTTTTTCAGCTTAAATCCAGACACCCCACCCAGGTTATGGATGAAGGAGGAAAAAGAGGAGAGAGGAAGGAAGAGGAAAGACAAGAGTAGTTTGCTTACTTCAGGTCATTGCTGGTGACCAAGAGGTGGGACTCGGTTGTCCGGAAGATGTTGTGAATGGCCCGAGCAGCCAGCACTTGCCTCATTGCTTCGTAGATCACTTCAACGGTGTGATCAGATTTGACAGCCATAGATCCTAAAAAGCGAACTACAAACATCTGCTGCAAAAGTGAATCTGGGGGAGGAGGGGAAATAAAAGAGGGAAGAGTGATCTTTTAATCTTGCCAGTTTAGTTGCCTCTCAAATAACAGCAATCCAAATTTGCCACCAGTGTCTTTCTGAAGAGACTGTCAAGTGCCCCAAGGGGTGGCTTGCACATGCACATTTAAGACAGAGTATCAGGTAGCACCTTGTATGTGCAAATGCACCACGGACTGAACTTCCAGGCACAAGGCTCTTCAGTGGGGACAGTCCACATGTTCTGCTGCAAGTCGCCAAAAAGGAGTTGCAAAGCAATGAACAAATGATGGAAATGTTTCTGTAAACGAGCCCGTACGGATCTTATACTCTAACCTATGTACCAAATTGCAGCTTCAGTCTAGGGAGGCAGCGTAAGAGTTTCCCCTCTAATCAAACCTCCAAGTGATTTTTCTGGGATTTTTCTGCCTTCTCCTGTAACATGGCTTGCTACGAAAACATCGGAGGGCCTGGCAAAAAGTGTCACAACAGTGTACTCTTTCTCTTCTTATGGCATTGCATATGATGGATCCCACAGGTTAACGTAGGGGTGGTCGGGAGGTCAATGGCTGATTCTGGAGGCGGCAGGTGGACCTCTTTTTGGTCAGACTGTTTGCAAACAGTGCTGACGGCACTTACCTGGTCCGTCCTCACTCTTGCCATCTTCAGACTCCCCAAACGGGTTTGTGCGCCTGCAAGGCACAGAGCAACCGTCAATACTATTTGAGCTCCTTCTGCAATGGCCCTCAAAGGAAGGGGGCACTTTGCCAAAGGGAGGCTTTGCCACTGACAATACCTGCCGCCCCTGTTTTGGTCCAGGAACTCGGTTGCAGGGAGCACAAGGTCAAACTGAATGGGGGTCCCGGGTTCGATTAACTCGGAGGACTCTGGCACATCGGCAGGCTCAGGAGAGGCCGTCCTCTCGTGCCGCATCTCGGCATTCTGGCTAAAGCAAAAGAAGAGAGAATCGCTCCATGTGAACAAACCAACCACATTTCAATCTCCAGGACCAGCCTTGCCTCGAAGCAACAGCAGTATGGAGCAGCACCCTCAGCAGGGCAGAGAACAGGCAAGCCCCCAGACCATCTCGCCACCACCCTTTTCAGCCTGCCGTGCCTCTGGCTGCTCCAATCCTGGCTTGTTGAGAGCAAGTTGGAAGTGGACCATGGTGGCGGCAGCAGCCCCCTTTTCGCTCCAGAGCTGGTCGAAGGAGCAGGGAGAAGGAAAGAAAGATGCTGCCATGGCTCCAAATATCTACAACGCTCCACATGGACAGGGACAAGCACTGTGGGGACCACTCCGTTCCATTAAGAGGAATGGAGAGTGCAGCCTCCCTGTTCTATGCCACTCCTGTTTAATTGCGCTGCTCCCAGCATGCACTGCTTCTGCTGTTTTGAAAAAGGAGTGGTGCGAAGGAGGGAAGCCGCAGGCTGCACTGTTGGTAAGTAAAGTAAATTGGGACAGGGAGCCGTTGAGTTATTTGAATTTTCTGTAAACCGCATAGACAATACTGAGCTCAACAGGCCATTGGCTGTGATCCAGCGTAACAGTTTCCTCCATTCAAAATATTTGAAGAGGAAAAGGTGTCAAGAGGAAACTAATCCATGTTAATTCATCGTGAGCACATGCCTTCCTATCAGACCATGGTTAATATACAAACCAAGGTTATAGCAGTACAGACAGACCTGGCCTTTATGAGATGGAGCACCAAGTGCACCTACTTATGTAAGCGACTTGTTCACATGTATTTCTTGCACGAGGGAGGTGGTAAATTTATCACATGTACAATTAACACATAAAATCCAAGAGACACATTCAAATACATGTGCCTAATCAGAATATAGGAGAGTGCACTGCATGCCTGAATGTTCACCCACATCAAAACACTTCCTGCTGCTAGAAAGCTAGCATGTGAAGGAAATGTGTTATGGCCTCCCCTTGTCCCTGACAGGCTAACTCAAGAGGGCATTCCAGCATAACCCAGGACTCATATGGCTAACCAAACATAAAATGTTACCTGGGGCAAGGAGCCTCCTGTTTCTTCCCAAAGCTTGTGACTGGGGTTACGGCCTGTAGGGCTGTCTGGTTTAACCTGATGGCAACTGCCTAAGGTGAAGAGAGAGAGAGAGAGAGAGGCAGCCTTAGGCCATTCTAGGTGCCAGAGTGAGAACCAAGCCAGAAAATTCGTTTTATGAATAAAAATTTAAAAACTATTTTTTCTTAAACACTCACCTCAGGATTGTCAGTAAGATAGATCTGCCGGGAGATGTTGTTGATGGCACAAATCCACTGTGAGAGCAAAAGAAGAACAAAAGTGAAGCTTCTGAGCTAATGACTACACAAGGGAAACAAAAACTATGGCACCAGGAACAGTTCTTACCTCCTCATATTCTTTTTTGCTCTCTGCCTGAAGGGTGATGCCCCTACAAAGCAACAGGCTAAAATTATTGTTGTACTATATAGATTTGATGAGACAGATGCAATCCATTCAGGCACAGAGTAAGCTTACAAAGTTCAGTAGCAGACGATCTGACCGGTCCCATCAAACCTAAAAGGTTATTATCCACTTGTCACAAAGTCAACCCAGAACAACAGGGCTGGGGGCACAAGGCAAATCACCGTGGTTCTTACCACTTAACTGCAAGAATCATCCGGCAGCAGGTGGAACATTCAGTGCCAGGAATAGTTAACCCAGTGCCTCAGGCCACTTAATAAGGTGGGAGTAACATCAGCCACCCTCAATTTTGGTACTATTTTACAATATCTCTGAACAGCTATTCATACAAAAATATAACAGCATTTTACAAAGTTAGCACCCATTAATACAACTCTATTATAAAACCAAACTGCAAAAAAGGGCAAAACCACATAATGAAAATCAACACAGGACAGGCATGCCCTGGTATCCATTGGGATTCCGTTCTAGACCCTCCCGTGGATACCTGAAACCGCGGGGACGCCTTTTTAAAGACAGGGGAAGATCAGGGGTTTTGCTGCAACAAGGTTAACAAAGAGATCTGTTTAGTGTTCCCCAATCTTTTTAATAGGCATCCCAGTATCCATGAATACCAAATCAGTTAATACCGGGGCACACCTGTAGTCTGTTTTCAAGGACAGCTGAAACAAATGGCTCTGCCTGCATTTAAAAGGCCTGGAGAGGAGAGGTTGTACAAACTTCTCCCTGAGAGTTCTATGGCATTGGGGCTGCTAAAGAAAAGACACCATCCTGCTAAAGGCCGATCTTGCCTTTAAGATTAAGAGGTAATCCAGAAAAAACGTGCTTTTCCATAAGCAGCGACCTTCTGGAAGGCCCTGCAGTGAGCCGCTGTTAATGCAGCCAGGATGACATATCCAAAGGACAGTATACAACTCCTAGTCAAAAGGCACACCATGAACCCTTTTATCCCACAGAATGGCCATTTCCTAGCCGGAGCTCTGAAATACGTACGGTTTCCCAGTTGGAGTCGTAATCTGAAAGCAGTAGCGTCGGTCTTCACAATCGACCGCCATCACGGAGCAGTTGTCCAGATCCTGGATCAGTCCGCCAGCAACGGCTCCCCTGGGCTGACACATCAAGTTTCCCCCTTGCGTGAAGAAGTACAGCCTGTCCCATGTGGTCGTCACGAGGCCTGTTTTACTGGAGAGACCCCCGCACGGTTTTGAGACTGGCCTCAAAACCACCAGCAACATCAGCCATTAGCAGAGTTCATTTCCTCTCTGAAATATTGGGGAGGGAAACTGGGGATTGTAGCATGTAACTGGGGATTTTTTAGATTGTGAGCCCTTTTGGGACAGGGAGCCATTTAACTTTAATGTTATTATTTGCCTGTAAACCGCTTTGTGAACTTTATGTTGAAAAGCGGTATATAAATACTAGTGATTGATTGATTGATTGATGTATACTTCAGAGCCAGCCCGCCTCCGAAACACCCACACACACCCCTTTAAGATTCTCAGTATCTTCTTGTAAACACCACTGCGCTTGGGCATTACCCCACATGAAGGCATCCAGGCATCCATTTGTTATTGTTAGCCTGTTAGCCACATTTAACCAGTCTTCCCTGCAAGCTGCACAGCCGCTTAGTTCCAAGCTGAGCTCTGTGCAGCACAAAGCTCAGCAACCCAGAAGTGTGGCAACCATGTGCAACTCTCATTGTCGAGTATCATTCAAAAACCATACGGCTGAAGAACAGGTCCGGGTACCAGTGCAGACCCCTTACAGCAGGGCTTGCCAGACTCCAGGCCAGATCTGGTACCCATCCTAACCCCTCCCCATGTAAACAGGGCTTACTCTTCTGCGGAGGCGCCTCAGTTTTACGCCACCAGCCTCCCTGGAACTGCACTCCAGCCAGCCGCTTTGAGGTAGCCCAAGCATGCTGTGCACCTGGATTTCCAGGTAGACGAGGCTGGCCAGGGTGCAGTTACGGTGGAACTAGCAGCGAGCTAAGCAGGATCCCCAGTAGAACGGAACACTGTGATCATGCCAGAGAAGCCTTGCCCAGTGTGCAGGGAAGCACATTGTTTGGAGACGGCTGCGAGGGAGCATTGGCACTAACCCAATTAAGACAGGCCGAATGCCACCTGGGTACCCCCACCCACCCACCAAGAATGTTTCTTACTTTCTAAGGTTAAGATAGCCAGCCTTCTGAATGAGGTTTCTGTTGATGAGCGGCGAGGCCACATCAAAATCGGGCGTGTATACAGACTCGCCAACTGAAAGCAGATCCTGCTGAGACAGCCGCATGGCTTCAGCCTCAGCATCCATTTCTTCCTGGACGCTGCAAAAAGAATCCGGGAAACCACAGCTGTCACAACTTCCTTATGCAAGCAATCCTACTATACAAATGTGGGGCACCTTGTGCATTTCTGTAAGAACCTGAAGCAAAACATAAAAACCCAACCAAGAAGAAGCATTAAGAGTGTAGTGTGCTTCCATTGCGCCTAAAAGCATGGCTTTCAGTAAAGCCTAAAGGTAAAGGTTTCCCCACGACCGAATGGTCTAGTTGTGACCGACTGTAGGGGGCGGTGCTCATCTCCGTTTCTAAGCCTGTAGAGCTGGCGTTTTGTCCGAGGACAAGCTTCCGTGGTCATGTGGCCAGCATGACTCTACGCCATAGCGCACGGAACGCCGTTACCTTCCCACCGAAGTGGTCCCTATTTATCTACTTGCATTTAGGTGCTTTCGAACTGCTAGGTTGGCAGGAGCTGGGACAAGCAACAGGAGCTCACTCCGTTGCGCGGTCATGAACTCCCAACCTTCCAGTCAGAAAGCCCAGTAGCAGCGGTTTAACCCACTGTGCCACCACGTCCCACTTTCAGTACCCCCCCCAAAAAAACCCCATGATTTAGAGCAGTGGTTCTCAAACCTTGCAGACCAGGACCAGGACCCACTTTTTAGAATGGCACTCTTGTCAGGACCCACTGGAAGTGATGTTATGGCCAGAAGTGACATCATCAAGCAGGAAATGCCATCACTTTGACATAATGAAATGCCACTTGTGGAATGCAAACTGGCATTCTTGGACTGCAGCAATTGCACAATCACGAAACATGCCTGACAGAAAACAAGGCTAGGACAAAATAGTATGTAAAAGGTCTGAACTAAAAACATTTTTTTAAAAACCCTCACTTGAAAATTCAAACAGCTAACACTCACAAACGGAATATAGCAGGAGTAAGGTCTGCACAACTTCCAAGATAGCTGCTTCCAGCTTTCTGCGACCCACCTGATATCAGGTTGCGACATGCCAACTGGGTCCTGGCCCACAGTTTGAGAAACACTGGTTTCTTGAATCATGAACAAACTGCAGTGAGCCTCTCCACACTTTCGTGCACAAGGAGAGGATCCTGAATACAGCAACCTTATCATCCACAGCAAGCAGGAGCTACAGAAAGTCACATCTGAACAGGTGAAGTTTGAGTACCCTTTTACACCCATGCATACTATAAGGAAAGGGCTTTCCAGTTTCTGCTCCAGTTACCTGCTCTGCCTTAGAGCACAATCCAACCTGGAGTTAGGCTGGCACAAGTATGTTTGGACCACTCTCGGAGTCAGAGAGGCCAGCACACAGACATGCGCCATCCTCCCTGACTCCGAGAGTGGTCCAAACGCGCTTTATGGTGGCTCTTAGGCCGGCACAGTTTGGCTGGCACAACGCCAGGTTAGGATTGCACCTTTATTCTCACTACTCCCCCACCCTTGCCATCACCGATGTTGTACACAAGATGCCTTTTCCACCTTTTCCAACAGCAGGTGCGTACAATTGCACAGCAACCATAGCCCTCTGTTTATCTAGATGCAGGAAGCAAAACTGGAGTAACAGCGGAAACAACGGGTGTAAAGGCTGCTGCCAGGCAGCGCATCCGCTCACACATACTTAGCAGCAACACACACAAAGTTAGAATGGTCTGTTGTTACCTTTGAACCATGTTTGACACGGATGATAAAAAACTGTCCATTTTTTTGGAAAACATCTCCGCTCCCTTCTTAAAAAATTTAATCTGGAAAAAATATGACAAAGGGAGAGAAACGTTACTTCTGAAGACTTTTATAGTCAAACAGCTTGTAATAACTGGGAAAGGGAGGGAAGCAGAATATGCATTAACTGCAGAAAATAAAATAAGGCCCAAACGAACAATCCACCACCTCCACAGACTCTAGCACTGGGTAGGCAACTGTCTAACAACAACAACTTCTCCTTCCAGTACTGTCTTGCTCCTTGTGTTGCTCTAGATAGCACAAGGTGAGAAGGAAAATTGCCACAAGGAGGCTAGGAAAGGGCCAAGAAACGAAATAAGATAACCCAAGGCCAACAGTCTTGAATCCGTTCTGAACACCACTGCCACCCCCAATCACAACCAACTTGTTTCCTAATAGCTCAGTGCATAGAACTATGGCCACAACGGCTGTGTTCCGATACAACATGAAACCATGGTTTGTGCTAACCATAGTTTAATTTTGAGCTTTAAGGCATTTAAATAGGCAAACAATGGCTTGGAGCAGCTTGTCTTCATTTTCCCTTGGCTTAGCATCTACCTTCATAAGTACATCCTTGTTTCCGTGGTGCCGTAACCTCTTCAGAGGGAGCTACGGTTCGTCAATTAGCACAATAGTTGGACTATTAGCACTAATTCTGGTTTGCAAGCCAGTTTAAAACAGTGGATTCAAATCATGGTTTGCTGGCCCCAAATAAAGAGTTTGTGAACAGTTCACAGGCATTAAAACTAACTATAGTTTAGGCCAGGGGTCACCTACTCTGGCCTGCAGGGCAGATCTGGCATCCACCCTTTCCTTCCCCGGTGTGAACATTCTGCCAATCTACTGGGGATGATCGCAAAGGGCCCGACTACAGTCCACAGGGGCCTTCACAGCAAGCCGCAGAAGCAAGCTGCACAGAAGGTGGCAGATCCTGGAAGCAGCTCACCGCAAAGACCCCTGCGGGCTATAGTTGAGGTCTTCACAATCGTCCTGGGCGGAACAGCAGATGCCAGTCATGCCAAGGACGCTTTTCATTTGGAGACGGCCGATTTGGAGACCACTGGTTTAGGTAAACAAATCATGGTTTCCCTTTATCCCAGAACACAGTCCAAATGCAATAATTCATAATGCTTATGTGAAAACTGCATGCAAAGCATTTTAAGTTCCATTTCCATGGCCCCGTGCAGACAGAATTTCCCTGGGAAAACAAATCATTCCATTTGAATTTTACCCATTTCCCTGTCCACCTCTACTCCTTCAATATTCTTCACGTCAGTGAAAAATCCTGGATGTTTCCACACATCTGCTTTGCTTGCAGTCACAGTGCTTCATGGGATTTGTAGTCGAGACAGTAGTCAAGCCTTGCTTTTGCATACAAGAATTTCACTCAGGGGAATGGTGTGAAACAGTGAAGATATTGTGAGATTGCAGGCGCAATCCTAACCTGGAGTTAGGCCACCACAGTTAGGCCAGCACAAGGGACACCGTAAAATATGTTTGGACCACTCTTGAAGTCAGAGAGGCCAGCACACAGATGTGCACCATCCCCCCTGACTCCAAGAGTAGTCCAAATGTGCTTTAAGGTGGCCCTTGTGCTGGCCAAACTTTGCTGGCCTAACTGTGCCGGCCTAACTCCCAGTTAGAATTTCTGAACTTCAGAAATTTTATGAACTCCACCGTCGTCAGTCATATAAGCACAATAAATGGAAATACTCTGGCCAATTTCGAATTAGGGTTTGAAAGCATAAAACCAATAGCTAATCCAAATTGTAATGTGCTTTTTTTTCCTAATCTGGCACCAAGCTTAATTATTGGGAAGTCCAGAAACCAGGACTGTCAACAGCCCCTTGAAGGCAGTAGGTAGCCAAAAAGTTACACGATGTAGTAGTGGGTCAGGGAGTGCGATCTATCCCGCCAACCATGTTTAACTGAGCAATGCTCCATTCTATGCTCACTTTGAACGTAAGCCCCACTGCAACAAATGAGCATCTGATTACAGATACATCTGATTCCCCACTACTGAGTTTAGGCTTACCTGTGAGCGGGTGTATCCCAGCATGGGTTCCATCATGGCGATTCTCTTGCGGTACTGCAAAGCATTCAGGGCGCAGTAATACTGCAACGACGAGAGATGCTGCTTTCTCCGGGCACTGGCAACCTCTTTTGCAACTTCTGCTTTCAGCTTAAAATAATAATAATAATAATAATAATAATAATAATAATAATAATAATAATAATAATAATAATAATAATAATAATAGTAAAAACCAAGTGTTAGCAGGCAACTCCTTTCCAAACAAAGTCAAAAGGGGGCAATGTGCAGGCAGTTAAGGATACTAAAGTACGATTTAAAATCTCTGGGATTAAGGATGCTAACATTGCACCAAATGATTGCTCTTGCATGGGAGGCCGTTTGGGGAGACTGAAGGCAGGGGAGAAGGTGGACTTGTGGGTGGGCAGCCCAAGGCGGGAGGTGGAGACAGGATCCAGCACTTATGCCAGATCCTAACCTCCTATCTGGTCATCCTTGCATGGGCTACTCAGAGTAGCTCAGAGCTCCAAGCTCCCATTTCATCAACACAGCTCTGAGCAATTTCGCTGGCACACCTCCTATTGGGGCTGCTAGGGCTTTCCCTGGGGTAAGGGGCACATATCCCCTTAACTTGAGGTGGCCTCCAGCTGCCAGCCAACATGTGCTGGATACAGTGCAGGCCTGCCGGCCAGCCTGGCCCTCCACAGGTTAGGACTGGGCTGCCCGTTGCTGTGAAGAGAACAGGATGAAGCCTCCTTTCTATATAAAATGAGAGTCACTTTTCCAGATACGTCCAGTGGCTCTCAAACATTTTAGCACCGGGACCCACTTTTTGGGATGTCCGGGACCCACCAGAAGTGATGTCATGGCTGGAAGTATTGTCATTGTGACACCAGCGCCTGCTGCCTTTCTGAGAATGCAGCAACAAATTGGGTTATTCCTCAGCCATTTTCCAATAGCAAAGTGCAACAGCCTATTTACAACCTTGACACAAGCAAAACAACCACGCAGGCCTACCTTTTCCCAGCTTCCTGTATTTTCAATATGGTTGCACTAGGTGCTTCCTCACCCTGAAATTGACTCGCGACCCACTGATGGGCCTTGACCCCCAGTTTGGAAACCACTGAGCTAGGCCACCTGCCTGTTCCAACCATGGCCAGCCAGGTGGCTCTGGAAGCTTTCAATTAGGGCATGAAGACAATGCTCAGGCACATCCTGCTGGCTATGGTTGGGACAAAATGTTGGACTGGATGGACCTTGGCTGCAACGATCCTTGTTTATCCCCACCAGCTGGTGCCCGGATGGAGACGAGCTCTGTGTGTGGGTGCTCCGTTTATCTGTCAGGGGCAATGGCTGTGGGTAAACCTATGAATTGCCTAATCCTTTTTAAAAGTCACCTGCTATTTTCAGAGATGCCAAGGTCACTTAATGCCACAGACAGGCCAAAGCCAAACCCGGCAGTCACAAAGCAGCAAGCGCTCGGCACACCAACGCAATGGCACACGCAGGATCAGTTAGTGGTCTGGGAGCGCCTGATGCTGCAACACACTGGCCTGTTGCGACTGTTTAACTTCTCAGTTTTCAATATTAACACAGATGCGCTCCTGTGAATCACATGAATTCATTACGATAAACAAAGCCAGGACCTGGAGCTTCTTACCTTTTCATTTTCTCTTTTTTTGGGTAATCTGCTGTACTTTGCCATAGAAACATCATGCTCTGCAAGCATCAAAGGCATATTTTAGCATCATGATTCATGCTATTTTGCACTACAGTGACACAACCAGAGAATCTCAGTCAAATGAAAAGACAAAAAATGAAACGTACCATTGCTGGCCAGGCCAAAGAGGTCCTTCAAAGTGCTTACTTCTAGGGGAAAAAGCAGAAGACAAAAAAGCAGTTTGTGCATTAGGGTGGCAGAATGATATTCAGAGAAAAGCACTGGTTAAACTTCCCACAGACAGTCACAGCATACTTCCATTCAAATTCCAGAATTAATATTATACTTTATGCCATTATATATTATCATATCTTACATACGAGATTGTTGTATAAATTTCTCATCAAATTTGACTCTTTGCCAGCCCAAAGAACTGCCTTAATCCTTGTTCTAGGACTGAGCATTCTATAGAGCTGTGGCAGAAAGGCAATGGCAGAAAGGCAATTAACAGACCTATTAACTGGCCTTCCCCTCTGCACCAAAGGATTGTCAAAGACCTGGTGACCTAGGTAAGGCAGTGGAGGGAGGAGGAATGGGGTATGAGGAAAGCAGATCAAGTGCAGGAAGGGGACGGGTTTGTCTGTAGCGATGGAAGCTGAATCCCAGCCCCTGGACCCGATCTTCCAGGTGGACCTGTGCCAGCAAATTTGCTGTTTCATGACTGAGTAGACCTTCTACATATCAGATGCCTACCTGAAGGAGACCTCAGCAACTCGCTCCCACTCACCCATCCAGGATGCAGCAGTAGCCATTTCAGCATTGCTGCATCAGTAGGAGGGAGAATAGGATTGGGATGTAATTAAATTGTAGAGTTAGCCATGATCAGTGATAGGCCAATTTAATACACTCACTTATCTAGCAATATAGGCCTGCCTTGGTATCTGCTGTGGTTCCATTCCGGACCCCACCGTGGATACCTGAAACCGTGGGTACTGGGGGTGCCTTTTTAAAGATAAGGGAACATCAGTGGTTTTGCTGCAACAAGGTAAAAAAGAAAGATTTATATAATGTTCCCCTATCTTTTCAATACGCATCTCAGTATCCATAGTATTTATGGATAACTGGATACCGAATCAGTGGATACTGGGGCACACCTGCATATATGATGGAAGAGCACCATAAGCCCCTTGCTGTCCCTACATAGTTGACGTAATGTGTGTAAGGCAGGTGCTCCACCATGAGGCCCAGATCATACCATCTCCTCCTTTTATTTCTCCTCCCTTTCATTGACCCGATTTAAGCAGCTTTCCTTCAAACTATGAAAACTGTACAGGAAACCTGTACACGAAAAATTCCCACGAACAGTTTCCTGAGAGGAAATCCCATGAAAAAGATAGCTAGAAAACACGGAAAGTCAGCCTGCAAGACTCAAGCCAACGATTATTACCTGTAAGATCTTTTTCACGAAATTGGATGATGGGGAGAACCATTGTGTCCGCGAGCTGCTTGGCCAGTTCAGTATGTAGAACATTAAGCTGAAAGGCAAGATAACTCTTAGTTTTGAAGGCAGAGATACCATCTAAGTACCCAAAAGCTAGAATAAAAAAACTCCTGTGTCTGAGACGCAGACCAGTATTGTTTAGAAGTAGGGAGGAAATTGCACAGGAGGCCTTGCTCAGTCAGAAAAACTCAGAAGATCCCTTTTGGCATATATATCAGACTCGGCTCCCACTGAGAAGCCATAATTATGACAAAGTATTTGAAAACTCCATGTTAAGCGAAATCATCTATCTATTGAGCTAGATTTAGTATCCTAACAAAAGGAATCGTAACTTTATACCTTAAAACTGTATAAACCTATTTAACGAATTGGAAAATGCTACAGGCTTTCAAAGCCGGATTTTTTGTGTCTGTGTTACTCTGCAGAATCTTCAACAGCATTTTAATAAGCAAGCCCAAATAATGAACTCAATTAAAAGGTAGCACAAACAGCCGAAGACAGTGTTCTAGCACTAGGAAAGTGCAGTGTTTCTCAAACTGTGGGTCGGGACCCACTGGGTGGGTCACGAGCCCATTTCAGATGGGTTGCATAGCACCTAGGGCTGAAAATATGGGAAGATGGGATGCTGGAAAGGGGAACGCTGTGTGGCTATTTTGCTTGTGTCAAGGTTGTAAATAGGCTTTTTCCCTTTCTGATTCACTTTGCTATTGGAAAATGGCTGAGGAATAACCCAATTTACTGCTGCATTCTCAGGAAAGCAGCAGGCTCTGGTGTCACAATGACGGCACTCCTGGCAATGACATCACTTCTGGTTTTCTGCCGCACTGTACGGGCAGTCCTCACTTCTGCATTGACAAGTTTGTTTTAGTGAGAAACATATCCAGGGAGAAACACAACATTGAAGAAAACTCTTCCCACCCAGTCCGATTACCTCATCCACTACTTTTGAGAAGTACTGAAGGGTGGATATGACTTCTTCATCTCCTTTTCCCAGGGCAAAGTTCTGCAAGGGAAGCAATAATAAGTATTCCACTGGGCTGTATCTGAGGGGGAGCAGGCCCAGCTCTAGGAGTGGAGGGGCCCAATGCATTCATGCAGGGGGCCCCACTCACCAAGAAGAGTGCCTGTGGCCCCACACGCAAAGTGTGACACCTGGAAATAGTTGGTGCTGACATGACAACAACAACCAATCAACAGTATTTATATTCTGCTTTTCAACACAAAGTGGTTTACAGGCAAATAATAATGAAGACATCACTGCCAACTGCTTCCAGGAGGCCCATTTTGGGTCATTTGAAGGCAGGTGGGAAGGCCGAAGGTAAATCTGCTCTGCCTGCCCCACTGACCTGCTGAAGAAGGAGAGCGATCAGGATAGAGATGGCACATACCTGTTTTTCATACGCGAGAAGCTGCTTGGAGAGCTGTTGTGTTGCCAGGCACATTTCGTTCTGCAAAGAGAAACGGTGTCTCACTACGAAGCATCGCGCCCATTCAAAGACCAAAGCCACAATTGTCAACACGCTTATGGGGGAAGGAAGTCCTATAGGACACAGTGGGACTTATTTGGGGTAAAACATGAATAGGATTGCTCTGTAAGCCAAGGACATCCTCGGGGGGCAGGGGGCAGCTGCTATGCATCCAAGACCAGGAATCTTGACATTGCTAAATCTCTACCTTCCTGCCACCCAAAATACACAGATATTAGATATGGGGTTTCTGACTTTATTAGTATTTGCACTGTGGATGTGAAGTAAGAACACAAACAAGACTAGGGCAATAAAACTCCACTATAAGGACAGGGCTCCCAAACCAGTTCTCTCCAAAGATTACAATCCAAACCAGCTCTCTCCAAACCTCCCTTGATTTGCATATCTCTGCAACCACAAAGATAAAGCATGACACAAGGCACTTGATACCTTTGATAGTTGTGCAAAAAAAAAAAAAAGGAACCTAAACATAAAACAGAATACCAGATGTGGGAGCCAGATTGTTTTGCTGCTATGCGTTGTCTTTGCTTTGCAGAAGCTCAGGGCTTCAGATGCAATGCTGTACACATGCCCAAGCCAGAGCTTCTGAGGCTCTTAACAGATGCATTTCCCTATTACACAGAAAAGGCCTTTCTATTCCCTTCCTTTGCACATGTGATGAGTCTACAGACAGAGTTAATTCCCATGTTCCACACAGAGTCGTTTATTTTGATTTTGTTCAAATCAACAACGAATACTCGGACCAAAATTCTGCTGCTCAGAAGATCTTTGTCTAAAGGTCACAGTTTGAATTCAAATCTGGACACATTTAACTTAGATGTAGCATAATTTTATTACAACAAACTGCTCTGTTGTTCATTTTAGAACCACCAACAGCACAAGCAAAACATACACAAACTAAGCTGACCTGACAGCTAAATGCAATTCTCTCCAGGCTAGGGTTTTGAAGATCTCACAATAGGATGGTATAAAGAATGCGCTTTCTTTGTGTCAAAGTCGAATCTTTATTCTGGTCACTGACCAGCGTAAAAAGAAACCAATATGACCACTGCAGGACTATGAAAAATTCAGAGTGATTAAAAAACTAGAATTTATATCCCAAAATAGGAATAGTCAGCGTTTCTCATCTACCCATTAATAAGAAATTTTATGTACCACTTTTCAACAAAAAAAATTCACAAAGACAAAATCAAACAATTCAATGGCTCCCTTTCCCAAAAGTGCTCATGATCTAAAAAGATGCAGAAGAAATACCAGCAAACCACCACCAGGAAAACACTACGTTGGAGTGAATAGTGACAGTTACTCTCCCCCTGCTGAATAAATGATGGAAACAACACTGAAACTGCAACCATCATCAAACCCATCTCTAATTCCTAAGAGACAGCATTTCTGCTCACTATAGCACACCTGTAATGTTTGAAATAAGTGTGCAAATACCCAAGAATTCCAGGTAGGCGTGCCCCATGAAATGCCAAGCTCCAGACATGCCACCTAGTATTCATGGGAGATGTCTCAATGCCTAGTTATAAGATCACAAGGAAACCAAAACTAAACAATTGCTGGGCTGGGCCTCACTGCCTTGACACGCGATTCTGGGTAAGAAAGGAGTGGTTACGTTCATTCACAAGGCTGATCAGGAATTGCTGCAACAATAGTCTAATTAGAACTGTCTGGGATTGAACACTGGTCCAACAAGGTACCTTTTGCCTGATGTTTCACCCCTGCCTGTGGAGGACATCCCTGATGGACTTTTGGACATTTTAATTGTACATTTTGGCCATGAAAGTCTCAGTAGGTATGTAACAGCTGCTACAGTTTCTTCCAATAACAATTCCCGCAGTCCTGCAGGATTTTTAGGTGTGTGTAAATCTCCCTCTACAGCATGGTGTCCAGGTACACCCCACAAGTCTTGCAAAGGGCCTTCCCAAACATCAGAACAATTCCAGAACATCTCCAATAGTGAGGCAACTGTTACGGCAAAGATGGGAGAGCAGAAGAACCAAACTTGGGAACAGGAAATAGCAGGTGGGGGGAGGAGAAGGGATTCAGGTTGGGACTTTGTCAGGAGAAGACTTTAAGCCTTACCCCTGTGCTGCACCCTCCCCAGTTAAACAACCATCAAAACCATTTGTTCCATTGTGGCAAAACTATCATTATGCTTTGATATATATATTCTCTGCGCTACACTCATACACTCTGAGCTACAGACCTGATCTGAATTGACCTTTCCCCTCTCTTGTCACTGCTTTTAACAAAACCACAACTGATCCTATTCCAAGATCTCCCTTGTCACCAGACCAATATTTATATAAAGCTGGTGCAGTGAGCCTGACTGTGTCTTACACTAGCTTAACAGCCCAATCCTAAACTTCCTGACCCCCATAGGCACAGCAATAGCAAGATGGCTACCGCTGCATTCTACAGGTGCCATGGCAACCATAGGAAGCATCTCTGGAGAAGGGGACATTCATCCCTTCCCCTGGCTGGGCAGCCAATAAGCCTCCTCAAGTCTGCACTGGCTATTTTGCTGGCGCAGACTTGAGGGCCTCCGTGTGGAGCTGCTGCATCCTCCAACATGGAGGATATAATCCAGCAGTGAAGGTCACCACTGGTCCCACCTCCACTCCGCCCCCCCCGCCCAGTTCTGCCCTCTCCTGCCCTAAAATACCTCACCACCAGCAGTGGTGAGACACCACATGTCGAGTCCTCCTGGAGCTGGGGCCTGGCACTGGTCCAGCAGTAAGGTCTTACCGCCAGTGGTACGATGCTTTTGCAACCCCAGCATCAGTGGTAAGGGCTTATCACTGACATTGGGCCACTTAGGATTGGGCCCTAAGAGAGACAGGCATCAACGCTACATACAAATGAAAGACGAAGCTACAAATCAATCCGTTTGCGTCCTTCAGTCTAACGGAAAAGCCAAAGGAGTTCACTTACCTGGGCTCCATAGACACGCTGCATGGCTTGAAGCAACTGGTTGGTGTACTCTGTAAGCGTTCCTGCATCTTCCTCAAACACGCTCAGCAAAGACCGAGTCTAATTATAACAAAAAAATTAATTAAAAAATTGGATTGTTACTCCCAAATAAAAATTGAGAAAAATATATATTTTTTTCCAAAGAAAAATAATAATAATAATACTTTTATTTATATACCGCCTTTCTTAAGATCACTAGATTTCTCTAATGATTGAACTCAAGGCGGTTTACATAGGCAGACTTTCTCACAAACCCGAAGGTTTTTACAATTTACAGAATGTTCTATCTTCCAAGAACCACACTCATACAGATCTTTCTTTCTGGATTTAGCCTTCTTTCTTTAGCCACCCGTCTGTCGTCTGCTGGCTGATGAGGCTTCCCTGCTGCCACCAGAGATGCAGCTGATTTCAGCACACTCCTCCTCTCACGAGGCAGCTGAAACTCAGCTTGTAATCAGTCGCAGTTTCCAAGGTCTGCTGCTCACAGAGACTTCCGGCAGTCCCGAGCGCACGACCTTGAGATCTTCAGGTGTTATCTTCGGGCAAACGGAGGCATTAACCCTCTCGGCTAAATCTTCTGCCCGTCACAGTTACAATACTAGCAATATTCCTAGAAGAAGAATACCACGTAAAATGATTTCACAGAAATGATCAAATCTCAGCAATCACAGTGAAACCCTCATGGAGGTAAGACCTCATTAGCGGAGCAATTTGCAGAGGTTTACCAGGCTATAGTTCAAATCCTCCAAAAGCCCATTCTGCATGGATATGGGGGCCCACCTCTACTGCACAGCTTGGGGGCTGAGAAGCAAAATGGGCTTCTCTCAGCCCCCTCAGGTAGCTTTGTATCAGACTATATGGGCACTCAGGGTCAAATTACATGGGAGGATGCACAATAGCTGTGGTCGGCTAGGTTTTCCTGTTACTAGAAAATAGCTGTAGAGGGTAGACAATTTTTATTGGAGCAGTGGTGTTTGGGGAATCCAACAACTGAACCTAATTTTTTTTTCTAGCTTTATTTCTAGTGACTTTTCAAAAAAGCAAAATAAAGGAGTCAAAATAGAATCCAAAAAGGCCCAGATCCCTGGCAAACAACATCTTTCCTGTTGTTTTATGGCAAGATCATCCCTGTTAAAAGGGACATGGTGGCACTGCGGGTTAAACCGCTGAGCTTGTTGACCAGAAGGTTGGCAGTTTGAGATCACACAATGAAGTGAGCTCCCGCCGCTTGTCCCACCTCCTGCCAACCTAGCAGTTCAAAAGCACATAAAAATGCGAGCAGATAAATAGGTACCACTTCGGTGGGAAGTTAACAGCGTTCCGTGCGCCTTGGTGTATAGTCATGCCGGCCATATGACCACGGAAGCTTGTCCTCAGACAAATGTCATCTCTTCAGCTTAGGAACGGAGATGAGCACTGCCCCCTACAGTCGGTCACGACTAGACCATTCGGTTGTGGGGAAACCTTTACCTTTTACATCCCTGTTACACACTCTTAGGATGCCTCACAGAGTACAACATTAACAGGTACACAATCCGTTCCTGCAGCATACCCTTCAGAATATCAGAACCCCACCTCCCCTTTTAACCCAGCCACATCCCTCTGTATGTGTCCTACTGACATACATTCTGTCTGAAAAGGCATGATTTGCAAAGCTCTTTGTGGGTACGCTGTTCATTTTGTAACATGTGAGAATTCTTAACCTAGAATTGTGTAAGAACTCATAAAAAGAAACTTGGGTGTTCTAAGAATGACTCCACAGCATTTAAGTGCTATATAATTGCTGACTATAATCAAGAAATTGCATAGGAAGTGCCAAGAGGAGGCTGACTTGAGTAGGTATCAAGAGAGACCTTAGGCCTAGGAGGCAGCACAAATCCAGAGGTTTAAGGCAGATTTGTGGGGTCACATTCTGGTGCAGGCTTAGAAACAATGTTTTTCTCTCCCCCGCCCCACGCCCTGCAATCCTTCCAGATAATACACCCGTGACATACAAGATATTCCAATCTAATCAACCAATCCAATCTAATCAATATATTATGTTCCGCCTGCCATCATTAGAAGCTGTTGTAAACTCATGATGAGTTGTACTTTCTGTATACTGTCCATCAAGGGTGTGGCAGTTCTGCCCAAAATAAATGACTGAGGGCAGATTTCAAGCATCATCCCAAGAAAATGGCAACCTGTTTGGCACTGAAAATCACACAGAGGCAATAGAATTCTGCTGTGTGGACCAGACAGAAGATGGACCCACTATTTGCAATCACCTTATCCTAATCAAAGGTGATAAAAAAAAGTCTTGAGTCAGAGAACCACAGTTAAACCTTAAAATATGTTACCATATTTGTGAAACATTTTCACCCCTTTGGGACAGGACAAGGTAAAAGGTGGATATACAATATTACTGTACAGAAAACTATATCTAACTCTACAAACAGTGAAGCTAAGAAATGCACAAATGTTATCAACAATCCTAGTTGTCCTAATCGAACTACACACATTGGCCATGATCTAACCAAAGGTACATACATTTAAATACTACTGAAATTGATGAGAAGAATTGCTTATACGCTTTTCCCACTGAAAAAAGTACAACTTTAAAATTAAAAAAAAAACAGTATTTTTAAAAGAGACTTTACTGCCTTCATTTTTTAAATAATCTCTGCATAGTGAGAAATTAAATTCAAATCCCCGACTCTACGTTCTTTGACAAGCTGCTCTAAACTACTGTGTAAACTTTAATCCCAGAAGCTCTGCAACAGCTCTGCAACAGGAAACCCAGTTTGTTTCAGGTATACTTTGAAACTAACATTTACTCAGGATTTGTAGAGGGAAAGGCTATTTTTATATCAAATGACATTACATCTGCCCTCATTAAACTGAGGTGTGTCCCTGGGCACAACAAAGGAGGATGTGATTATCACTAGCTAGGATCAATTTCCTTCTCTATGGCAAAGCAGTGAGGGGCAGAAGTACTGTGTGGAGAATCTGATCTGAGCCCTTGTGGTGGAATAAACTGCATTCCACCATTGAAGAATGGTTACCAACAACATAGCTGTTGAAAAAACACAGTTGACAAGACATTATTCATCCTGAAGGATTAGACTGTCAAACCAGACAGGTATAGGTAGGAAAAAAGATTTCCCTTGTGTTTTCTTTGATGCTGTATTAAATCCATATCCCTGAAATCAGAATCATAATTCCCAACAATAAGAGCCTTGATTAACTGAAAGAAATAAAAACAGGCCCTCTAGAGAAAAACTGGCAGATTGTAAAACTAATTCTCAACGTAATTTCACATTTCCAAAGGCTTGGGGCAGAAAACCAAACCAAACAAAAAAGAGCAATTAAAATCAGTTTTGAAACTAAGATCCAACCTCTATCTTTCTTATGATTAGGTCTCAGAACTTTTTCATACACTGACAGGATCAAAAGAAATATTCACCCCCCAGACTGCATTCATTTCAAATTGGAAAAGTGGAATGCTTAAGTGCCTCCTCAAATGGAAGAGAAACATCTGCACACAGCAAAATAGCCTGTCAGGAAGAGACCTCAACTAAACCCTTCTCCCCAATATGATAGCTTTCTACATGGAGGGAGCTGTTTTATTTGAGGTACATTCAGACATACAAGATTCCCCACTGCAACCTGAAGCAATGCCCTCAATTCCAGAATTGGACCCACTGCCCTGTGAGTTCTGTGAAGAAGCAGAAAGACTACAGCCCATGTTTTTAAGTACTTGGACACCTCCCTCTGTTTTCCACACTGCACCAATCAGCAGCCAGGCTTTTAAGCACCAGCATCCATTTAGATGAGTCACATGATGCTTACATCTTTTCCACTGAATCGAAAAGCCCTTTTGTGGTGTGGACTTTCTCTGGGAAAGATCCCAAAGTATCAAGCAATAGGGGAGGGGGCTGCTTGCTAGTGAAGCCTCCTTTTCAAATACCTCTATCCCTAACAGCCAGGAGACTAAAAAGGGCAACAGCTGTATAACAACAGAACCTATAATGGAGGCAGCCTTCTGCATACTGGATCTCCCCCCCCCCAATTTTATATGCTTTGAAAAATTCACAGATGCAATACAGATCCTCTATTTTAATTGTGGTAATAATTCTACCCCCTATTGGTCTTAAAATTGGTACTTTATATGGTTCAACATATTGTTGCATATACCCTAACAGGAGGCATAAAAAATCTCAGACATTGTTTTACTCTTTTTCTTTTCCCCAGATTTCAAGGTGAGGAACCTCCAGTTCACCTCCCTGGTGGAGGTGTCCTCAATGTGTCATAGTGGAGACTCATACACACCTGTAATGTTAAAACTACTTCCTGTCACCTCCACCTTCCCCCAAAGCTCATCAATATTTCCAAAGTAATTTGTATAATAACCATTGTTCAACATCTAACCCTTCCTGGCTGTTCAACTATATAATACATGTGGATAATATAATGCTTTTAAACATGGTTGTATGGAATGTATCTCAACAGATTGCAAAGGCAGAGTGCTGAGAATTTTTACCCCCTTTTAGACAACCAGTTTCTCAGATCCGTCAAATAATTATCCCTCAAAGTTTGGTCCTTTTCCCACCATGCCCAGCTAAATCCTTCTCTGCCCCCAGCCCTGGTCTGGGAGTTGCTGGGCCTTGCTTTGGGGCGTTTTGCTTAACATCATTAATGTTGTCATTACTACCCTGCCACCCTAAAGTATTCATAGACTCAACATTTTGACGTCTAAGCCTTTGCATACAGCTTAGCTGCCACCACTCCAGCTTAACTCTTTGATGTTCCGCAGGTCAGGTGCTCGTCTTGGCTGGAGAATGGATCATCATCGCCATAACATGGTTCAAATATGAAGCCCTACAGAGCCTGTTCAGGACAGGAACGCTTTTCTTGCCTCTGAATTAGAGCACCCTCCCCACCCCCCAAGTCGTCCACAGCTTCGCTTGCGCGCAGCCAGAAACCTGATCCCTCAGCTGGGAGAGCAGGGCGCCCTGCAGGCTCCACTCAGTCCTGGGCGGCTGACATTCCTCCTCGACCCTCGTCCCCACGTTCCCTGAGGATGCAGGGAAGCTTTGCTCGCCATCGCGGCGCGGGCTGCCTGCGCCCCCGCTTCTCCCGGCTCAGGCTCCCCCAACCCACTGCTGCCCTCTGACCTGAGGACTGTCCTGCAGAGCGTCTTCGAGGCGCAGCTTGTCCACGGCGGGCATTGTCTGGCTCTGGCCAGGGACGACCGCGAACGATGCAGCCGGATTAATTCTGCGGCAAGAGCCCCAGCCGAGTAGGCGCAGGCGCTGGCCGGGCGCTCCTGCTGACACGTATTGTTTTGCTGCGACGCCGCTTGCCCGGCGGCCTCGGAGACCCGGCGCGTCTCCCTTCCTGTGCCGCGGGGGGGAGGAAGAGGGAGGCGGATTGCACGGCGAGGACGCGCCAAGGTGCTGCTAACAGGTAGCTGCTGCCTGTTGCGTCCCCGGGCAGCCCAAGCCAAGACCGCTCCTCCTGGTTCCTGTTTCGAGAGGAAGTGGAGGAGAGCAGCAGGAAGTGTGGCATTGCGGACCTTCCTGCCTGCGTTCCCTTCCCTCCTCATTGCAAATTCCAGAGGGATGGCTGCGTTCGCGAGCGCAAGTAAGTGGTGCCATTGCACCGCAAAGGACCAACAGAAACGCCGAGTCGTTTGGAGATCGAGATGGATCGGAGTGAACAGTATCTGCTACCAGCTGGCGTCTTGCAGAGCACTGAGAGCAGATGATCACCACCAGCGCAGGAAATGTGGCGATTGACACTGGGCAAATTTATGCCCGCGCTTGTTTACATTTATATTCCCACCTTCGGAACTCAAGGCGGTGTAACCCGCATCCGGATCTAAACAGACCTGTTAAGTTTCAGCAAGCTTTGGGTATTATGTGTTGTCACACCATACCCTGATTCTGTGTAGGCTTGAAAAGCCACAGCAGCAAATAAAGATGTTCTATAGGTAACATGATATAGTGCAATCCTATATGTGTCTACTACTCTCATTGCAGGCTCTCAGGTGTGTATCGCAATACAGTTCTAGTATGTTGTAGCTAAAGCTATAATCAAAACATATTTGATTCCAGCATGCTGGACCACTTGGACTCTGGGTCTGATCCAGCAGAGCTCTTCCTACTTCACTTAGAACACAACCCTAAGCATATCTATTCAGAAGCAAGTTCTGTTGTTTTCAATGAGGCTTACTCCCAGGAAAGTGCAAATCAGTGGCACAACTCTGTGTGGCCAAATCAGAGTTGCCACTAGGAACAGAGGTTAAAATCCAGCCTAAAGCACCCCCACCCCCGCAATTTGGACCAGTTGCTGATATGCACTGAGTTTGTACCTAATCATGGGTGTGTCCTTCACATATACTTACCAGACTGCTGCAATGCCAGGTTTCTTACTCTGAAGCCAAATCAAACAACTTTGCTATTGTGGACTGAGCGCTGAACTAGTGAAAATTATATTGTGTTTCATTTCTCTGAAACACAGCTCCGTGAGATCTAAAAAATATGTGCTTTGTCGATAATAGGAAAAACTCAATTTTTGAAATTTAAGGTTACCAAAATTCTTTTAACAGGCTAAACATAAGACCTCCTGGGAAGCAGCTTGCTCGTATCATTTTCTTGCTATCGCACAATAACATGTTTAATAGAAAAGTAGTTGACATATTTTCCTATGACAGATGATAGACAGTATGCCTTCCACTGTTTGCAATGTGTCATGGGTGTATTTCATACACCTTTGCAACTGTCGTGTAATAAAGGCTTCAATGCCAGTTCAGTTCCTTACCTGATCACCAGGTTGTTGCCTAGGGAAGGGTAGTATCAGAGGCTTATCTAAGGGAGGGCAAAGCTCTAAGTTTTGCAAGAAGCCTTACCTTGCAGTGGAAATCACTCCTCTCCTGCACCGTTTTAGCCAATCCTCACAGGGAAAAGCAACATCTTGGCATTGCTTACTGGCTACAGCAGCAAGGGAGAGGAGGGATTTACATGACAGGGTAAGGCTTCTTGCAACACTTAGAGCTTTGCCCTCCCTATAGATATGCCTCTGGGTAGTATAGAAATTTAAATTAATAAAGAATTAAGCAAGACTTACTTCTAAGTAAATATGGGGCTATGAGATATATTATTAATTAGTCATATTTTGCTGATGAGAACTGACATTTCAGGGATGGGGGAGAGGACAACTGGAATACAAATTCCCATTCTTTGAGCTGTGGTTCCCCTGTAACCAGGATTTGGAACTCAGGTTTGAACCTTAGTAGCAAAACCTGGAGAGAATTAACCATGGTTAACATCAGTTCCAATGTAATGCTTAACCATCATTGAGGCCAATGGGAGAAGAGATATCTGAGTATGAGAAAGAAGGGACTGCAACCCTAATGTTTACTCTTGATCTCTGATCCGTGATTAAGAAATTGCCAGAATAACATCTGCACAAACCTATCTGAGGGCCAAATCCTAAAAGCCTGAACACTGGCGGTACACATGTACCACCAGCTAAAAGTGTTATCCCTTCCCCCGAGGAGACATCTGGCTTTACCCAGGTGGATTCAGGATCCAGCAGTTGCCATCTTGGTGCCACTGGAGCCCTGGGTGCTGCTAGGCTTGGGATTGGGCTGTAAAAAACCAGGGTCAATAAGCAGTGAGGCAGATCTTTAATAGCACAACAAAGCTGAGCAAACTAGTAAAATCCATTTGGAATAAGGTTCACTAATTGCTGCTAGGCATGGCATCTCTAGCTCAAGGATGTGGCTTCAGGGCTTATATAGCTTTGACATTGATTGATATTGCATATGAAGTTTGGGATGTGACCCTTTAACTGGGCATGCTAAGCCTGCCCTGGTATAGCTCCGCTCTGCCAGTGCTGAATTTGAACACGCTGTTCCAGTCTCTTAATTAATTTCATAAGCAATGTTGCCCTCATTTCACTTTGCCTGTCTTAGGAACGAAGCTGTGCAACAACAAAGGCAGGCAGCTAGTCTCATAAAATATCAGCTATGTAACGGGCTGCAGCAACGGAGCAGCTGAACAGTAGGCTCTGCTCATAGGGGGAGGGATTTGGGCGGACCCTAGATCCAGCCCACAGGCCAGGGTTTGGCGAGCCCTGCTCTAGATCAATGCCCACTGCAAAGTAGAACAGTGGCATAACTAGGGTGGAGCGCAAGGAGCACCTGTCCTGGGTGCTACCCCAAGGGGGATGCATGACTGCTCCTCAGGCTATGCCCTAGTTATAGAGTAAGTGCCGGCAGCTTCACATTCCTTGTTCCTTCAGAGGGGAGCCTCTATAGGAGAAAGAATTGGGTGTGTGACGCTGCCACAGTGAGTGCCCCACCCTCCGGGGAGAACCCAGAAGTGACTGCCTTGTACCACTTGTCCCAAGCAGCGCAAGGTAGTTACTTCCAGATACACCCAAGAAGAGGAGGCACTGGTGGCTTAGCACCCCCTTCTCCTTTAAGGAGCCTCTTGTGACATCATGTGATACTATGATGTCACTGCCCCAGACACTAGGGCAGTGCATGACGCCTCTCAGAGCTCAATCCTAACCTGCGCTGGAACAGGCAGGCCAAGAGGCCTGTGCTGTATCCAGTGTAAGTGAGGAACGGGTTTGGGCGCAACATGGATTAAGGGGATTTTAGTCCCCTTACTCCATGTAACACTCCAGCCAGCCCAAGGGCTACTTGGATCTGCACCCGCAGATCCAATAATTCCTAGAGATATCAAGCAGCTGATTAAATTGAACTTTTATGTTGATGCATGAGATCTCGCTGGATCGTGATAAATGGGCTTCTCTCAACATAAATGGGCTTCTCTAGGGGGCAAAGTTAAAAATTAAAACATTAAAAATGAATATTATACCTTGTATTATATATGTATTACGTGCGATATTTTCCTATATAGCACAAAGTTATATTAACAAGTTTTATACCTTGTTTAGAAAATGTCTGTGGGGCTCTGCAACACCAATGGTATCTTCTAAATGGATGCAATTGACATATAAAGAGGGAAGGTTTGGACTTCCTGGTCTTAGCTTGTAACATTGTGCATATCTGCTGACTTCTAGTCATAGGTGGGATAATCAACAAAGCAAGATACCATCATGGGCCAAAGTAGAAATCTCTGTATTAGCTCCAATGCACAGGGTGTTTGGAAAGTCACTGTGCACTTTTCATAAAGCAGTGAGAACAGTGGAAAAGTGAAGCAGTGGAGAAGTTGCCCATGGCAACCAATCAGCTGCTCCGTATAATTTTATAATATGCAAATTAGAAATGTAACCTCAATGCTGATTGGTTGCCATGGGCAACTTCGCCACTGCTTCACTTCTCCACTGTTTTCACTGCTTTATGAAAAGTGCACAGTGACTTTCCAAACACCCTGTATAAATGAATAGAAGGGACGTGGTGGCACTGCGGGTTAAACCGCTGCTGCTGAGCTTGCTGACCGGAGTTCGCAGTTGGCAGTTCGAGACCATGCAATGGGGTGAGCTCCCATAGTGTGTCCCAGCTCCTGCCAACCTAGCAGTTCGAAAGCATGTAAAAAATGCAAGTAGATAAAAAGGTACCACTTTGGTAGGAAGGTAACAGCGTTCTGTGTGCCTTGGCATATAGTCATGCCAGCCACATGACCATGGAAACTTGTCCTCGGACAAATGCTGGCTCTTCAGCTTAGAAGTGGAGATGAGCCCCACCCCCTACAGTCGGTCACGACTAGACCATTCGGTCGTGGGCAAACCTTTACCTTTATAAATGGATTGCTTTGAAATCTACTTGTGTCAATGCTCAACAGATACCTGTGGCAGTTAATTCAATGAGATATATCTGGAACATGATGGCACAGAAATTTGAATTTGATACCTATTCACACTCTAGATTAACATTGTGGATGAGCCCAATCTTAAAGATTTGTAGAGAATATTTTTGATGGAGGACCTGGTCCGACGGTAATTTTCATGCTAGATCAACTTATTGATCAGGACCAGGAATTTTTTTTTTCCTTTGAGAGACTATGAGAACAGTACGACTTACCAAAAACTGCATGCTGGCAATATTTACAATTGCGGCCTATATTGGTATCTAAATTTGGTCCTTCAGCATGATCAGCTTCTCAGACCCCTCCACTTCTTGACATACTTATACCGTCTGTTGACAAAGCCAGCAATATTTGTCTATAAATATATAATATGTATAATAAGTTTGTTCCAAGACAATGGAACTCTGAATTGGAACATTCTATTCTGAATGATCAATGGTACGTGGCACTTAAGAGTATACCCACAATATCTATGGATCTTAGATTATGTTTAATACAGCAAAAAATACTCCTTAGGATATACCGGACACTGCAGAGACTATATTTAAAAGGACTTAGTAAGGAATCTAGATGCTAGTGATGTATAAGTTTGAACGTATCACTCACAAATATGTTGTGGTCATGTCCTGTTATTGGAGGCATGTTATTGGAGAAGTTATTAATATTATTGAGAGTGCAATCCTAACATACAGTTAGGTCGGCAAAGTTTGGCCGGCACCAGGGCCACCATAAAGCGCACTTGGAACACTCTCAGAGTCAGGGAGGATGGCGCACGTCTGTGTGCTGGCCTCTCTGACTCAGAGAGTGGTCCAAGAATACTTTATGGTGTCCCTTGTGCCAGCCAAACTTTGCTGGCCTAACTGTGCCTGCCTAACTCCAGGTTAGGATTCCGTCCTAAGATAGTGCTACAGCAACTGATAGTGCTACAGCAACATTTACTGATACATATGTCATGTTAAATTATTTAAATCTTACCTGCTGTCTGGAGATTAACATCTGGCCAACGTAAATGGACTCTCTGTGCCCTCACAGTGGCAAAAAGACTCCTTTTACTCAAATGGAAGGATAGAAGCCCATCAATCTGGACCCAATGGATCGATTATATTTTGCATTTATAAGTATTCAAGCAAATGGCATATCATCGACAGCTGCATATGGACATATTCAAAAATGTATGGAGGCCATTCTTTGACAAAATAGCCTAAACTACATGAACTGTGTAAATATATTAATGTTCTGATAGCTTATATATCCTTTCCCCCATCCTTTTTTCTTTCTTGTAAATATCCAATTATTTACTTGTAAATATCAAATATATTCATAGACTATATTTATGTGCAGGTGTGCCTTGGTATCTACTGATTTGGTAACCATGGATACCATGGATGCAGGGAAACCTATTAAAAAGATAGGGGAACATTAAATAAATCTCTTTTTAAAGAACTTTGTCACAGCAAAACTTATGTTTCCCTATTTTTAAAAAGGTATCCGCAAGAATCCGCGGTTTCAGGTATCCATGGTAGGTTCCAGAGTGGAACCCCAGCAGATACCGGGGCATGCCTGTAATGCTTTTTAAAAGATTCTTTTATTTACATAAAAAAGCATTTAAAAATGTCTTGCACATCCAACAGTATTTTGTAATACTTTGTATTACATTTATTTTTCTGCACCTCTTTGGAGGGCCCTCCTGCTATCTTGAGCCAGTGTCGCTGTGTATAATATCTCCATTTACTCTATTTTCAGTGGCAGTGTCTAAATTTGCATATGCTGAAATTTAACAGGCGCAAATGTGCAGAGGTTTTCACAGTCACCACAGCCTGTTATCTCATAAAATTATCAGAATTGTGGTTGCCCAACATGGTGTCCTCCTTGTTGATAGCTATCCTTACCGGAAAAGGATTTTGATTCCAAAGAACTCTGAAAAAAATAAATGGGTCACACCCATTAATTGCATTTCTAGGATTAGGAATTCCAAACTGTGGTTGCTTGAAAGGGCCTCCTCATTTTTTTTTCTCCCATTGTTTAGTCTGTGATTCATGCCTGGACACTATTATGCCAGCTATAATCTCTCCTGTGCTTTTGTGTGAGCTGACCAGTTCTACTAGTTTTGGAGGAACAGCGCTCATAGTACTCTAACATTCTGATAGGAATGGGCAGGCATTCAAAATCTGGATCTTCTGTTTTGTTAATGGTATCAATATTTAGCATTATGACAACTGAAAGACAGGTGAGCCGTTCGACAATTAAAACAAGACAAATTCTGAATAGCTGGCTCACATCCAGCCCAGTCCAATCACTTCCCAGCACTGATGCAGTAACAATGCAGTCCAGAGGTAAGGGGACAAACGTTTCTTTACATTGTGGAGGCCTCTGTGACTCCCCCACCCCCACAGACACGGCTGCAGGGGGGAAGCTAGGTAGGATTTGGGCTGTTTGTCAATGTAGTTGGATGGGATTATGTAAGCATGTTTAAAAGGTAAAGGTTTCCCCACGACCAAATGGTCTAGTCGTGATTGACTGTAGGGGGCGGTGCTCATCTCCGTTTCAAAGCCTGTAGAGCCGGCGTTTTTGTCCGATCATGTGGCCAGCATGACTCTACGCCGTAGCGCATGGAACGCCGTTACCTTCCCACCAAAGTGGTCCCTATTTATCTACTTGCATTTTTTAGGTGCTTTCGAACTGCTAGGTTGGCAGGAGCTGGGACAAGCAACGGGAGCTCACTCCGTCACGCAGTCTCAAACTCCCAACCTTGCGGTTGAAAGCCCAGCAACAGCAGTTTAACTCGCTGCGCCACCACGTCCCTATATATATACACATGCTATATATATATATATATAGGGTTCTTGCTTTGGAGTGACCCTGCTGGTGGCTCCAGTCTCTGGCCCTCATAACGCTTTCTAAGGCCTCCAGAAGACCTTAGAGAAGTACTTCCAGTTTTATGGAAAAATAGCCTTTTGGAGGCCTTAGAAGATGTTCTGAGGACCAAAGCGTCTGCACGCAGCTCTCAGAACATCTCTGGACGCGATTGGAGTGGTCACTTCTGGAGTGTACATGGGGGAGCACTTCTCGGGCAGTGTGCCTGGGGGGCAGTGCATGGCGGCAGCACCTCCTCAGTCTTGGCGCCTGACGGAACCTGCCCCCTTGCCCCTACCCAGGTATGCCAGTGTTAAATCTCTGAGCAAGGGTGGAGTGGATGCATTTTCTGTTTAGTACACATGTCAGTAAACTGCAGCTGATATGTTCAGAACTCTTGATAACACTGTAGGCCAGTCCTAGTTTTTCTAGGACAGTGGTTCCCAAACTGTGGGTCAGGAACCACCAGTGGGTTAACAGCCAATTTCAGGTGGGACGTGAAGTACCTAGAGTAGCCATATTGGGAAGATGGGATGCTGGAAAGTGGGAGGGCTATGTGGTTGTGTTGCTTGTGTCGCGGTTGCAAATAGACTGTTTTCTTTCTGATTCACTTTGCTATTAGATAATGGCTGGGAAATAACCGAACTTATTGCTGCATTGTCAGGGCGCAATCCTAAACTGAGTTAGGCCACCATAAGCTAAGCCAGCAAAGTTTGGCCAGCACAAGGGACACCATAAAGTATGTTTGGACCACTCTCGTAGTCAGAGAGCCCAGCACACAGATGTGCGCCATCCTCCCTGACTCAGAGAGTGGTCCAAACATGCTTTATGGTGTCCCTTGTGCTGGCCAAACTTTGCTGGCTTAGTTTATGCCGGCCTAACTCCAGTTTAGGATTGCGTTCTCAGTTAAGCAGCAGGCTCTGGCGGCACACTGACAGCAGTTCCAGCCATTACAAGACTTCTGGTGGATCTCAGGCAGATTGCCATTCCAAAAAGTTGGTCCTGGTGCATTTTAAACAAAAAAACACCCACCTGCTTCTTAACTTTTAAATTGGAGGATTGGGCTTTTCAGAGTAGAAATGAATGCAGTATCCAGCCATCAAGAACTTGTAGTAATGAAGGGGTGCATCTTAATATGAGAGCAGGCACATGATACACTTGCTGAATATACGCAGGAACCGCTGTGGCCTTTTCAAGAAGGATGGAATTGTAATAATTGTTGCCACCCTGCTATGACTGCACTGACTGGGCTTTTTAGAATGTGAAAGACAGAGATGGCATTGTACTTCCTTTTTGGTTGCCTATCTTAGGGTTAGCAGCATGAGTAACTGCTGAGCATACTCATCCAACATGTGCTCACTCAGCAGAATTCTTGGCACTGATCAGAAAGTTTTGACTTCACTCGGACTATAATCTTGGGTTGCATTGGTGTCAGCTATCTTCATTTGTACCCAGACACTGCAAATAGGAAATGCTGCCTGCATTTGACCGACAAAACAGTGGCATTGCATGCAGGAGGAGAGGGGAGATGAGGGTCAGGTGCTTACCAGGTAGCACCACAGTCACTGGCAGGGGAAGCGGGTGGATTGAGATTTCTGATGTGGTCATAGGCCAGTGATGTAACTGATACCATACTCTATTTGGGTGCTGTTCACAGCATTTGCACCTAGCACTCTTACTTTCCCCTCTTTTTTCACTCAGGTGTTGGTCAGATCAGGCACTGGCCAAGGAACCGTGCCCATCAGAGGGCTCACCAGGCAATACTGACCTGTGAACTCTCAGTGCCAGTGGTAGTGCTGCCCAGTGTGCCCATAAGGAGGTGGTGTGGGTGCCATGGCGGGCCTTGCACAAAGCTTCTCCCCAGGGCCCTAACAACCTGGTACAGGCACTGCCAAGAGCTGGAGCAGGTCCAGGGAGACCCATTGCAGAGCAGAAGGCTTACGGAAGGGTAAGGAGATGTAAATCTTCCAAAGCATCTCAATCCATCACCACCACCCCAGCTGGACACAGTGCATTACTTTTGGGTGCAGTTGCATAAGTTTGGAGGGGGATAGGATTGGACTTTTAATGTGGCTTCCTTTTGTTTTCATGTAGCAGCTTTCCACACTGCAAGGCAAGACATTTTTGAAACTTCAGGGAACTTCAAAAGGAGTTTTCCACGTAGCATTGGGAGCAGGTGCTGAAAGGCAGAAAAACATACTGGGCCCACTGGGCATGTACAAAGCCCTAGGCACACTTAGAGGATCTCCCTGGAATGCAGCCAACGTAATTAGCTCATGTAATGAATTTAGCAGCCTTTGTCATCATAAATCTTCTGTTTATGACTCACTGTAGATTTCCGTAGCCAGTTTTAGTAACTTTGTAATTTAATTTAATTTTCAGCCTGACAGTTGCTATGTTATGGATGTGTATTATAGACTTTTGTGAATGTTTTGTGAATACTTCCTCAAAATCGTGCACTACAACTTTCTCAAGAAATTTAGGACATGGCAAGGGCTCTTTGTTAAAAATTCACCTTGAACACCTCACCAAAAAAAGTCCCCAGCTGAGGTCTCATTCCCAGCATATGAATAACATGTACATATAACCAGAGCTGGAGCAGGCTCTGACTGTGACTGGAGCGGGGTTGTGACAAAGCACGTCATTGCGTCCTCCGCGCAGCCATGCCACACCATGCTTCTGGAATAAATTAATCAATGGTGGTCAACCAATGATCCACTAAAATTGACTGTTGGGAGAGTGAGAACAGATAAAAGGAAATACTTTTTTTTACCCAGCAGGTAATTAATCTGTGGAACTCCTTGCCATAGGAGGTGGTGATGGCATCTGGCCTAGATGCTTTTAAAAGGGGACTGGACAGATTTCTGGAGGAAAAATCCATCACAGGTTACACAGGCCATGATGGTTGGTGCAATCTCCTTACTTAGAGGGAGGCTACCTGGGACTGCCGGATGAAGGGGAGTGGCAGCAAGCTGCAGGTGTCTTGGGTATTCCCTGAGGCGTCTGGTGGGCCGCTGCGAGATACAGGAAGCTGGACTAGATGGGCCTTTGGCCTGATTCAGTGGGGCTCTTCTTATGTTCTTATATTAGCAACAGATTTGAGACAGGCAAATGAAAATACTTCTTTACACAATGCGTCGTTTAATATGAGCCACGCAGTGTAGTGATGATGGCCCTGGTGGCTTGGATGGCTGTAAAAGAGGATCGGGCCAAATCGCGGAGCAGAGCCGGCGGCGCCACTGATGGCTGATTGGCGCCGCCAGTTGCAGAGTCAGCGGGCCACTTCATGCCACGTGCTGGGCGGTGACATTAGGCAGACAAGGGCTGTGGTTGCCTTCATGCCCTGCCCGTTTCGTGCGCTTCCCAGAAGCAGCTGGCCGGTCCTCGCGGGAAACGGGATGCTGGCCGAGGCTGCAGACCTTTGTGGTCGTCAGCGGGGCTGCCTTGCTCAGTGAGATGCGCAGCCTGGGCTTCTCCCCCCCCCCGCCTTTTGAAGCCCCGCGCGCCTCACCGCCAACCAATACGCGCCTGCTGGGCGAGATGAAGGTGGCACGGATAGGCTTCTGCAGTTGCCAAAGCGACGGGTGGGGAAGGAGGAGGGTCCTCGCGGCGCCTCTTCGGCTCCCTCTGCCTCCAGCAGCACCTAGGGACGCCCGCGAGCCGCTCCGTCTTCCCTTCCCGAGGCTTCTTTCGAGGGGGCGGGGGCTTCCCCCCCCCCAGCCGCGCGCCAGCCTTCGCTTGCGGAGAGCTGCTCAGCAGGCGCGCGCGGCAGGAGGATGGGCTGCGGGAACTCCACGGCCAGCAGCGCCAGCAGCAGAGGTGAGGGGCGAGAACGCGAAGTGCGGGGGGGGGGGAGAGATGGGGAAAGCCGAGGGCAAGACGGGAAGCCCCGGGTGCAAGAAATGTACAGGGGGAGGCCAGAAGGGGGGCGGGCGGAGGGACAGGGAAAGTCAGGCCGGAGGCGCGCGCGCAGCAGGGCAAGCAAAGAAGGAACTGGGAGGGCTTGGAGGGCACAAGGCGAAGCGGGTGGTTGGGAGGGCTTGGGAGGTACAAGAGCTGCGGGCAGCCACACGAGGCGCCCCAGAGGCGAAGAGTCCAGAAGAGGCGGACGAGGAGAGAGCAAGGGGGAGCAGAACTCTAAGTTTTGCAGGAGCCCGAGTTCCAGTAACGCGATCTCTCCCCCTCGCTTCCGGAGCCATTTGCTTTGCTCTCCGAGCCACGAGTGGCTCTGAAGGCGAGAGGGAGGGGCCAGGAGCCAAAAGGCTTTTTACGCAGGAACTCCGGCTCCTGCAACATTTAGCGTTTTGCCCCCTTCTAGGAACGCCACTGCGAAGAACCTGAGCGCCAAAACAGCCCCCCTCCACAGAGGAAAGAGGACTCGGCACGACCCCAAATATGTCGAGCCCCTTTTCTCCCCAGATTCTACTTAACTGGCAGCCGCTGAAGCTGGACAAGTGAGCCTGCTGCTGAAAAATGCCACTCTTTCCATGCTTTGCAAAACAGGCTGGGTAAACAAGCAGTTCCTGGAAAGTGATATGGCTTGATTGGGTTGTGGTGTGTGTGTGTGAGAGAGAGAGAGAGAGAGAGAGAGAGATTACACCTCTCTTGGACGAGAAGTGCTGGCCTGTTTCCTACTCAGTTACTAGGGATGTGAATCTTACTAAGGGTATGAAGAGGCTGGCAGAAATTAGCACTTGCAGCCTCTACAGCTGACCTTTCAATGTGACTTATCTTTTATTTAAACTCCTTGGGGGGGGTACTTGGACAGGAACACTCCTTCCCCTCCTGAATTTCTCTCTCTCTCTCTCTCTCTCTTTCCCACAGTACAAAAGGCTCTTTCTTTTCAGCCACTTAAAATGCAGATAGCACAAGGCAGGAATAATTGACTTTACATTCATACACCAGTTTTGCATGACATCTTTGCCTCTGATGCTGCTTTGGTTAATGCCTCAAGTCATCTGGATTCAAATACAGCGCATGAAATTAAGAGGAGTGTTGCTCTGTGTAGAGAGCTGACAAAAATGTGGCCAGCATTCAGACCTTAAGGGCTAGGTCCAATGCCGCATTTTGTAGCCCTGGAGTAATTCCAGAAGTGGTCATCCAACTTAGATCCATTAATTTATTAATGATAAGCTGCTTTCATGGTCCATACATGTAAAACATAAGAGCCCAATGGAGCTTATTAAACAAGTTTGCATGCTTTTACGATGTTTTAATGCATAAAGTGCTTTGAGCCTGCTCATACACAAAAAAGCCCACAAATTTTTGTATCTGCGGGGTTCCCTTTGCATTGGCATGCATATCCACAGCACATGCTTTTGCTACGGGACGATTTTAGTGTCTCATAAAATATTTATTTATTTATTTATTATTAGATTTGTACCCCGCCTTATTGTGCCCGAAGGCACCCAAGGCGGCATTACAATATAGATATAAAAACAATATAACAATTCACAATTAAAAACAATTAAAACAGAATTAAACAATACAATCAAAAATTAAGAACACATTTAAAAACAAATTTAAAAACAATATAAAAACAACAAGCCCCGTGGGTTATAATAACCAGCCAGCCTGTCAACAATTAAAAGCTTTTTGGAATAAAAAGGTCTTCAGCCCCCGCCGAAATATAAACAAAGAGGGAGCAGTTCTCAATTCTAAGCAAAAATATATGCTTGTCTGCTTCTGTACTGGCTTATGCTTATGCTTTAGGCAGTGCAGGATAGCGTTTGGTTAGAACCCAGCTTGAAGGTTAGGACCTAAACTTTGCACCCACTTCTGTAAACAAGTTTGCTTCGCTTGGGGTGAGACAAGATTCAAGAAGTTGGGCAAAGAGTCCTTGAGCTGGCGCCTCTGTGTTGTGCCAGCCAGGAAGGATAGAGAGAGAGAGAATGTAAACTACAAGTGAGCTGAGGTTAGTTTGACATCCAGCGATCGAATTGTATTCTAAATTGAAACTGTATCCTTCTCTAATTAGGTAGGAAGTAACGCCCTGTGTTTTCCTTACATTGACCTATACTGTTGCTCCTTTTCTAAGGCGAAGCCTGCGTCATCTTAAGTATATAATTTCTTGTAATATGTTTTTTCGGGGCTGGTCCTCAGGAAGTTAGTCGTGAGACTCTGAGACAGCCCTCTGCGCAGATGGAATAAAATACTGATAAAACCTACCTCCGGCTATCCTTAGTTTGATGTAATTTGGCCTTCATGTTTCACTTTCAGCAATTTTAATCAATGCACTTTAAAGTGACATGGCACTAAAAATTAACTATTAAAAGTAAGCCACTCAGCTAGAATGATTTTATTCTGCATTCTTCTCCAATTTGACGTGTACAAGGAAAGTAATGTTAATGGGCTGTGTTGCGTGCTGATTTCAAATTCTTGGTCTGAGATCTCAATTAGATTGCAAGACGAATTAGATGCTGCTGTTTTTGTCGGTACTATAATGCCGTCTATGTGCATGGCACTATACATAGCATGGAAAGATTACACAGTGTCCTGCTCCCAAAGGCTCAGATAATGATAGTGGCTGTAGGGAAGGATTGGGGAAGAATATGTGATTATCATGTATGTTTGTTTAGGCTTAGTTGCAGTGTGAGGATCTAGATACAGCAGTGGTGGTCTTGGGGTGGGGCAAAAGCCCCGGGTGCTGAGTTGGGGGGCAGTGCTGTGCTCCTGCTTCGTGGTGCTCCAGGCGGCACCCCCTGGCTCCTCTGATGGTTGGGGGAGACTGGTGCTGAGTTTCCTCCGACCATCAGAGGAGCTGGGCTGGGGGTGCTGCCTGGAGTGCCACAAAACCCAGTGGGGCGAGGGGTGGCCGAGTGGGGGTTTGCCCAGGGTGGACAAGCCCCCCAGACTGCCACTGAGATACAGCTTTAATTGTGTCATTGGCCCTGACATGTACACAGTATGTGTCAGGGAGCTGAAATGAAGCAGCACTGGTGTGGGAGGGTGGGGGAACTTCAGCCATGACCTGCCCCATCACTATTTGCTCTGTACAAAATACCCCTATTGGCACCAGTGGAAGTTTTTATTTCCTCTGGTTAAATAGCACATGCCGATAGATAGCCCATGAATCTGCATATCAGGAGCATAGTGGGGATTGGTTAAAGCCTCCCTGCCCTGCTACAGTCCCAATCAAGATATAGGCCCCACTCCCACATATGCTGCTTACAACAGTGGAAAAGCAAGTGCACAGTAGCATTGCTATAGGGAGGCATCATGGCAAGTACTGCAGGTGCCACAACGCTCCCTGTAGGCAGCCCCTCCCACTCAGTGTCGGAGACACACCATGTGGTGACAGCAACACGCAGGCATCTTCTGCACGTGGCTGTTGCTGCCCTGAATGGCTCTAACAGCGAGGGGGCGGAGGTGCTGACACAGCATGTTATGGCACCTGCAGTACTTACGACCCCCCCATGACTATGCTACTGCAAGCATATTATGGCCCATCTGCTTGGATCTGAGAAGTAGCTGAAGAGACTTGTTCATTAAGATTGTATTCTTATAAGCAATGGCAAACTCCTACTCCAAACACATGTACATGAAGGATAGTTTAGAATTGCACTTTTTTTTAAAAAAAATGTACTGTTCATACTGCTGTGTGTGCTAAAATATATCTGTCTCGAGGCCCCCCCCCCCCCGGAGCCCAGCCTTACCTGGATCCGAGGGTCGCCTCCACAGATGAGGAACGGCAGCAGCCTCCAGCTTCCCACCAGGGCCCAAGGAAGGCCCTCAGGGAAAGCAGGAGGAGGATCTGCCAGGGCAAGCCAGACCAAAACCCTGGGCACAGAGAGTAGGGCCAGGAGTGATCCTTCAAACTCCCATGTCCTTCAGGGCAGCTAGACCTGTCTCAAGAGGAGAGGAAGGGGTGAGTCTTAGGGGTGGGACCTAGCCATAAAATCAGCAAGCAGCCAGTGATGAGGACAGTTGTGTATGGGGAGGCAGAACAGGAGGTTGTGGAGTAACAGTCTCCTACTCCCAGGGTAAAGGACCAAGGGTGAAGCAATCCCCTTTCCCCGCAACTGGGCTGAGGCTGACTTTACCTGCTTGAACTGGCTTGACCTTCCTTGCGCTCCCTGCTTCCTCTCGTTGTCAGGTACCAATGCACCTGGTGAGGTATGAACCCCTTTGGACCCCTCGAGCCTGCCACCCCAGGGACGTGACACTATCCCTCACTGAGATCACGTGAAGTGATCCCTGATTGTTTGGCATACATAGCTTGTTGATGGGCTAGGCTTCTATCATACCCTCATAGGAATATATGCTAAAATGTTAAACAAAACAAAGTATTGCAAGTGTCTATGATTCATTCACTCATCATCACAGAATTTGCTGAGGTTGCAGTACTTACTTCTAAATATCAACATGCTGGGCGGCTCTGCTGGTCATGTCAAATAGCTCTTCTTCTATGATATTTATGAGTTAATGTTGATTTATACTACTGGAATAATTCTGCATTTTTTTAAAAACATATCCATAACCATCCAACTCTGATTGTGCTTCAGAGTCATTCTCTCATGTTCTGTGGCAGCCCTTTTCATCTCAGAAGAAGCATGGCATTATGCCCCTTGGAGGATCAAAATTGTGCACTTGTGTGACTCTTCATCTGAAGTAAATTAACTCAGGTCAGGAGGAGCCAAGGAAGAGCACCATTTCAGCGGCATTGTTGCTATGATCCCACAACAAAGCAGAACTGAGAGGGTCCCTCTGTACACATAAGGGGGAAAAGCCTTAGTGCTGTGCTGTGTGTATATTTCAACTTGGAAGTACTGAGCTGCAGTTTTGTTACAGATGCATACTATTTATAAGATAAAGACAGAGGTGCTCCTGGTCCGGAAATCCACAGCGCGGGTATCGGACTATCGCCCTGCTCTGAATGGGGTTGCACTCTCTCTGAAGGAGAAGGTCCGCAGTTTGGGGGTTCTCCTGGATCCGCAGCTACGCCTGGATTCCCAGGTGGCAGCAGTGGCCAGGGGAGCCTTTGCTCAGCTTCGGCTGATTCGCCAGCTGCGACCATACGTGAGCTGCGCGGACCTGGCCACAGTGACCCACGCCCTAGTGACATCCAGATTAGACTATTGCAATGCGCTCTACGTGGGGCTGCCTTTGAAGATGGTCTGGAAATTACAACTAGTACAGAACGCGGCTACTCATGTTGTTACTGGGGCGCATCAGTTTGACTCTGTCGAGCCGTTGCTTCGGCGACTACACTGGCTGCCGGTTCGTTTCCGGGCCCGATTCAAAGTGCTAGTTTTGACCTTTAAAGCCCTTTATGGCTCAGGGTATTTGAGGGACCGCCTCCTTCCATATAATCCTGCCCGGACCCTTGGGTCATCGGGGGGGGGCCCTTTTGCCTGTGTCACCACCAGGAAAGGTGGGAGGGATGGCGGCCGGGAATAGGGCCTTCTCGGTGGTGGTCCCCCGACTCTGGAATACCCTCCCCTTTGAATTAAGAACTGCTCCCTCTTTGGCAATGTTTTGGCGGGGGCTGAAGACCTATTTATTCCAACAAGCTTTTAATTGTTGACTGGCTGGCTGGCTGGCTTTTTAGACTCTTTATATTTTAAGATCCACGGGGCTTGTTTTAAATTTTAATTATTTTAATGTTGTTTTTAATTATTGTTTTTAATTGTAAATTGTGATTTATTATATTTTATTGTTGTAAGCCGCCTTGGGTGCCCGTGGGGCAGAAAGGCGGGATATAAATTAATAATAATAATAATAATAATAATAATAATAATAATAATAATAATAATAATAATAATTAATAATAATAGTATTTGCCAATGCATAAAGATAGTTGCCCAGAGCTGGAAGGCAGAAAAAGAGAGAGAATTAAAGGAGCCCAATTTCATTTTTCAGGCCTAGTGCTTCCTTGCTGTGAGTCCAGATAAGCTAGTAAACTCTAGGGCAGAGTTTCCCAAACTTGTTAGGCCCTAATTTTGGAGGCTCACTGCATGGAATGTCAGATTCGTTTCATACAGTGGACCAAATAGCATTCATAATGCCTGCTGAGGGCTAGAAGTGATGTTATTAAGTAGGTCATGACCAGAAATAAGCACTTTTTCCTCAGGAACTCATTAGCCGCAAATGACAGAGGGGAAAATACACACATTTTGATCATATTTTCAAGGTATCGGAGAATTTAATTAGTGTGCAGGCTGCCCTTTTCAGCAGTGACACTACACAGCTCAGCAGCTGATGGTGGTGCTGGGAGAGTCCAAAGGTTGAATAAAGAGCTTCTGTGGGCCGCATCCAGCCCATGGGCCCACCCCTGCTCTAGATGGTTGTGCCTGATTTATAAATTCCAAGGGGTGTGGCTATGATGGTGATTGGGCAGCAGTGCACTCCCCCCACCAGCAGCTTATTTAACCCTTGATGAACATGGTCTAATCTGCTCTGTCAGTTTTGCGACCCACCAAAATATTGGGTAATGACCAGACTCACAGTTTGGGGACTGCTGCTCTAGGACTTTATCCAGATCTTGATCTACACATGCAGCACAAGCAGAAAAAGGTGGTTAGAAGAATAATGGAATTTTTACAAGATTTTCAAGCTTCTGGGAGGTCTGCAGGCTCCCCACATCCCTCCCTGCTTGGAGATCATAGTCCTGCCCTGCCCTCCGCACCCACGCTCTCAGCTCCCTTGTAGGAGTTTGGGAAGCATTGCTCTACCACCACTGCCTTTGTAGACCAGGACCTGGATAACTCAAAACAGGGTTTCTCTAGATTTCTCTAGATTTCTCAAAATAGGGTTTCTCTAGCAAGGTACCCTAGTCCTGGGTCTTTTGATCCCATGCAGGACAGGAAGGGGAATCAGCACCTTAGTTTTGTAAGGAGGAGTCTCCTTTGGAATACCTGGTAATCACAGTGTTGATTGAAGAAGGAAGCTCAGAGCATCCTCTCCCTGCATTTCCTATCTAGCCCTTGTTTGGGCTGCTATAATTTGGACTCTGACCCCATTAGGACAACTGGATGGAAGATGATTTTGTAAACATAAATCTGCAGTTTGTTGAGGCTAGAGGGTTTTATTTACTTGAATAAACTAAACATTTGATTAAAACCCTGTCTGTATGTTAAATGAGCCTTCGTTCCAGGAATCTGAAAGCGGCATCTTTGGGGGAAAATGTTCCTGGAGCTTTGCTTATACAATTTGCACGCTAGCAGTCCAATCCTATCCCCTGCCAGTCCATAGCATGCTTCTCAGAAGTACACCAATTAAATAACTGGCATAGATTTAGACCATTAAATAACTGGCATAGATTAACACCAAGAAGACCCATTGGAGGCAAGTAGAAAATATTTTCACTTACCTTTCCCGAGCTATTTGGTCTCTCCTCCGCCCCATAATATGCAACAGTCAGTGGTGCTGCATGCTATTGACTGGCAGGATTGGATTGGGCTGTACATCTCCTACTTATGGAAAGATTAGGTTCTGAAGGTCTGCTTGTAACTTGAAACTGATGTTGATCAGAACAGCTGGTTCTTGACAGCCCAGCACTAAAATGTCTGTGTGGAATAAGTTATTGCTCCTGTGCAAAAATGCTGTCACAACCATCCATAATTCAGGTCTCCATAAGTTGGACATCCATAGCTCGGGGAGAGACTGTACTGTGATTTTTCTATTACATTTGTGTTTTTGTAAACCATCCCAGCAGTAACAATTAGTGAAGCTTTTACTGCTGAATGGGCACCAACTTTATTGTGGAACCCACATATGACACTGTATGTGTTTGTGTGTGTGTGTGTGTGTGTGTGCATGCTAATGCATGTGCATGCCGTTCATGTGACAAAATGCTCTGGTTGGAGATTAGCCTCTAGAAGTGCAAAAGTTGGCTGCCCCTGCTTTAAAGTGTGAAATGGGTGTACTAAAAATGGTATTCCATTAAGATATTAGAAGTCTTCTGCTAGAAATAACATGCTTACGTTTCACTATGAGTTAATAACTAGGGCTGTTTCGTGCCAAGAAAATGCATATTCTGAAGAATAAATTATGTCTCTTAGGTACATGTGCATATATTTAATGGATAATGCAATCTGCTGATACCATTCCAACTGAGAAGGATTGGGTTTGGTATGGTATGCAGAAGCGGATCTAAGGGGGGGGCAAATCTGTAAGTTTTGCAAGAAGCCTTACCTTGCAGTGGAAAACACTCCTCTCCTGCACTGTTCTAGCCAATCCTCACAGGGAACAGCAACATCTTGGCATTGCTTACTGGCTACAGCAGCAAGGAAGAGGAGAGATTTACATGACAGGGTAAGGCTTCTTGCAAAACTTACAGATTCCCCCCCCCTTAGATCCGCCTCTGATGGTATGTGAAAGGGATTGAGGCAAGAAGTGACATAAGGAAAGGTTCAAGAGAGCCATGAATGGAGTGAGAACTAGGCAGGGATAGCAGTAGTTATTTTAAAATAATAATAAAAAGGGAGGTTATTCTTGAACTCCTTGTGATCTGGGGTGTGTCAGGCTTCAACCCAGAACCTGTTTTTAATGATAGGCATTAATCATAGGAAGCTGCCTTCTGCTGACTCACAGCCCAATCCCAAATCCTTTTGCCAAATTCCAGAAACACAGAGACTCCACCACATTAGAGGGGAGTGATATAAGAATACTTCTTGTTCTTTTGGAATCCTCAGGTTGCCAGCCCTGCCAGAGTCCCATTCCTTTCAGTGGAATTTGCATAGGAGAAATGCCCTTTGCATTGTGTAGTTACTTGTCCCAGTCATATGTATGGAACTTTAAAATCAGAAGAACATTTGAGTGCACACCCAATTCCCTGAATAAAGGCACAATCCTAACCTGGAGTTAGGCCAGCAAAGTTTGGCCAGCACCAGGGCCACCGTAAAGTATGTTTGGATCACTCTCGAAGTCAGAGAGGCCAGCACACAGACTTGCGCTATCCTCCCTAACTTCGAGAGTGGTCCAAATGCACGTTTCGGTGGCCCTGGTGCTGGACAAACTTTGCTGGCCGAACTCTAGGTTAGGATTGTGCTCCAAGTCACTTCCCTCAAGATTTTTTCCTCACCAAAGATGTTTCTAATGCCTCAGTATGTGTGGAACTGCCTCACTGAAGGTTTTGTTGAATGACATCCCCACAGAAATAAGTCAGCCTTTCATAACCAGGCCATCCTTAATTGATTCCTGCCTTCCTTGTGAGTCACAGAGAAGGCTGCTGATATGAAATCGTGAAAGTGTGACTTTTCTTTTTGTGCTTCTATTCTGCCCCTTTTAAATTAAAGGGCTACCAGTGCATTTACAGATCTGACCATTGAGGTATATGTTTATTTCAGATATTTTAAATAGTTAGCAATAAAAGTATGCAATATTTAGTATAAATCTGAGTTTATGAAACAAGGGGGAAATGACAATGGTATCAAGATAAACATGCATCCATCAATCTTCCACCATCGTGACTCAGAAAGATGCACATATGTGGAGTGATTGGACTCAGATTTGAGTAGGGAAGGAACTTGCTACCCACCCTTTATCATGCACTTCCATGCTGCTTATGAACTCCTTGTCCTTATCTTCGTAATTGCCTGCGCTTTGTGCTGGCAATTGGTTCAGAGATGATGAGCATGGAAAAAAGAAGGAAGTTGAGAGATGGTTAAGCGAATTAACTGTTCATATTCTCACACTGAGGGCGCAGTCCTAACCAACTCTCCAGCACTGACATAGCTGTGCCAATGAGGCATGTGCTGCATCCTGCAGTGGAGTAGTAGTCATGGAGGCCTCCTCAGTCTAAGGGAATATTTGTTCCCTTATCTCGGAGCTGCACTGCCCTTCCCCCGGTGCTGGAAAGTTGGTTAGGATTGCACCCTTAATGCAGTTTGTGGAATTGTGGTTTACGACCAACCCAAAGTTGCCAATTCCAAAATGGGTGAATTCAGGGCCATGGTGCCATTCAGTGTTCTTCACCCTTTTTGGATACTCTAGAACAGCTGCAGGAGAGGCCTAAATCCAACAAGCACCATTTAAATCCCTACTAGACATCAATAATGGGGAATGCTGTGCTGCTGGAAGCTTGTGGTTGCCTTATTCAGCCTAGCCAGACCAAAGTCAGAAATTGTTAGTCCTGTTAAGTTTATGCACACTTTTTTTAATTCTAGGAACTGCAGGAACAGCAAAAGATGCGTAAGTACTGTATATATTTTGCATTATCTTCTTATCTCTTTATTCTGCGTTTTCTGGATGTTGACTGGAGCAGATAACAAGGTCATGGTAGCTTGTAACTAGGATGGCTATGTTATAAACTAGTGATCTACCTTTCCTCCTGACATCCCCACAAGTCTCTTGTGCCAGCCTAACTCCTGGTTAGGACTGATCATAATAAACAAATTTACTCAGCTTTTGCTTAACAAGCACTACATATACAGGTGACAAAATTATTGTTGCTTAATGTCGAACTTTGCATTTCGACATAGTGCAGTGCCCTGTACTATGTGCACTGGATGTTTAGACTTCATAGATATTTTCACTCAGGATGATAATACTAATGTTAACATTAGTCATTGGAAGCTAGGAATTAGAGGAACAAGCACACTGCTGCTTAACTGTTCCTACTTCCAAGGGGGTGGATGATGGACACGTCAAGACAGAAGTGACGACAAGCAAGCATTTTGTGTGTGTAATGTGCCAAGGAATATTTAATGACATCATAAAGCTGATGGTACTTTAAGAGTGCCATCCTAACCTGGAGTTAGGCCTGCACAGTTAGGCCACCAAAGTTCGGTTTACACAAAAAGCGTGTTTGGACCACTCATGGAGTCAAGGAGGATGGTGCACATCTGTGTAGTCTCTGACTCCAAGGTTAGAATTGTGCCCTCATTCTATCCCATAAGAACTAACTTCCCATTTGAGTAACTAAGACAAAGCAAGCAGCCTCCCCCCTTTTCGTCTTTGGCTTTAACAAATTGTGTTTTACACAGTCCGGCCAAAAGTTAAGCAGTTGTATGCGTGTGCTTAACTTTCCCATTAAGACCAGTGGGACATAAAAGTGTTTACCATTGCTGTGGTTTTCCAGGAGGTTCTAGAACTGTAATATGCAATATCTTAAAGAAAATCTAATTGTCTTTAAATTTTCTTTACAAAATAAAGAAAACATGCTAAAATTACAACACAAATGTATAGTGACAAAAAACAACAACAACAAACCACCGGATAAGCAGCCTATCAAACATAAGAGTTAATAAAAAATAGCACACTTCACTAACTTATGAATTCTTTTTTGAGGAATCACTTCCAGATGAATTCATATATGTCCATTGTAGTTGGTGTTGCTATACCATTTGCTCAAAGGCATTTTGGTGTTGATATACCATTTGCTCAAAAGTTGATATACCATTTGCTCAAACTCAGTAACCCATCCATCCATTGAGAAAAGGTTGGTGGGCTTTTATCTTTCCAATTTTGCAGTATCATCTTTTTGGCCATTCTAAGGGCACAGAGAGTCCGCTTTGTTGACCCATGGATAGTCTCCAAGTCATAGGTAGATAATTAAGATAATCACAGGTAGAAAATCTAATTAATAATAGAAAGTTGTGATTTAGCCCCATCTACCGTCCAAACGTTACAATTGCTTGTTTTTCCATGTATTATGCTGGTAAATATGATTTTCTTGGATGTGCATAAATAAAACAACAAGAAGCATAAAAATTGTCACCTCTAGTAAAACAGCGAGAAGAAAATGGCCACTTTATTCTTCCGTCTACATGGAGCCATTAATAGCAGCATTTATGCAGTACTTCTGTTCTCAAAAAATACTTCACAAACAGTGTGATCTATGGAAATAATGCTCTTCTGTCACATTATAGGGCACATTATAACTCCAGGTTAGGATTGCACCCTAATCCTTGCAGTGTTCCTGTAAAGCAATTATTATTCCCAACTTTAATAGCCCAGGATGGGGGACTGAGGCTGAACAAAAGGGCCTTTTGTAGGAACATCTTCTGAGTTCATGGCTGAGGTAAGTAGGAACTGGAGATTTCCTGGCTCACACTGTGAGCACAGTCCTGACCTGGAGTTAGGCTAGCAAAGTTTGACTGGCACAAAGGTCATCATAAAGTATGTTTGGACCACTCGGAGTCAGAGAGGCCAGCACACAGACGTGTTGCTGCAAGGACTCTTCCCTGACTCCAAGGATGGTCCAAACGTGCTTTGTCCCTTGTGCTGGCCTAACTTGTGCCGGCCTAACTCCAGGTTAGGATTGCACTCTCTAATGTAGGCAGAATGCTGTTTAAAGCTATGACCTTCTCTTGGTTTTTGGTAATTATTTGAAATAAGAAAATGAATCATGAATGATGTTAGCAAAGAGATGTTTTGCTGGTAGACAGAAGAAAAACATCTAAAACGTGGCTGCTTAAAAGCTTCCTGGAATTTATTTTTTTTGTCATTGCAGAACAGCAGCATCAGTGTCAGAAGAGGACAAAAGAAGGTATGTTGCAATGAACTGTTGCCATCCAAATGGATCGCCATCTCCTTAGGAAAGGACAAAGGCAAAGGAAGAGATTAAGGGCACAGTCCTAGTCAGCTCTCCAGCACTGGGGTAAGGGCAATGCAGCTCTGAGATAAGGGAACAAACATTCCCTTACCTTGAGGAGGCCTCGGTGACTACTACTCCACTGCAGGATGCAGAACATGCCCTATGGGCACAGCTATGTCAGTGCTGAAAAGTTGGTTCGGATTGTACCCTTAGTCATTATCACATATCAGCAATGGCACTGTTAATTTCTTTAAACAGAGGAAAACTATTTTAGCCAGGGTTTTCGCTCAAACGGTGTGCTCAGCATCACCCAAGATGCATGCCCTGGTGGTAGCTGTGGCTGGTGCAACAACTGCTCCTGTTTTTTGCCCCATGCTTTAGTCACCTCAGGATTGGACTGCAAATTGGATTTCTGCTATGCGCTCTGCATGGGGCTGCCCTTCAGAAACTTCAGATGGTTCAAAATCTAGCTGCCTGGGTTTTGACTGAGGTGAGACTTTATGATCGTGTCTTGCCTTTTTTGTTTCAGCTGCGTTGGTTACCTTTTTGTCTCGGAGCACGATTAAGGCAAACTATTTAGGGCCCAGATATGTGAGGGATTGCCTTCTACCCAGCGGCGTCATTCACCCGGTACGCTGGGCGGGACTTACCTTTGAGCGGCAGTCCGCC